>BPTQ01000008.1:292944808-293131188 GCA_019973895.1 Chrysanthemum seticuspe
GACTTGTAGCCCTGCTTTATCAACTAGGGGGGGGGGTGGCATTTATTGTGGGGGGTCAAGTGATGATGGGGGTGGTGGAAAACAGGGGAAAAGGTGATGGGAAGAAGGTGGAGTGTTGCAGGGTTTTGGTCGGGGAAGCAAGAGGTGGAGGATGTACAGTGAAGGCGGGTGTTTATCTGTTTTGACTTTGGGTTTGACTTGGGGGTCCAAAACAGAAAAGACAGGGGGTCCAAATGGGTAATAGTGGCAGGGGTCAATAGGTTTTTGACAAGGTTAGGTTTAATATTGACAAGGACTATAGATGTAAATCTGAAATCTTGAAGGACTATTCCTGTAATTTTCTCAAAGTTAATACAAGGACCAATATTGACAAGCTTCAAAAGTACAAGGACTTGTTTTGACATTTTCAAAATTCCAGGGACCAAACTTGACAAATTTCAAAGTTCAGGGACCTTTTCTGCCATTTTACAAAAGATTTATTCAAGGACCATTTTTGACAAATTAGAATATTTCAGGGACCTTGAATAACATTTCTCTTTATTTAGATTTACCAGGGACTGTTTTTGACAACTTTTCAAACTTGGGGGACTAAAACTGCCAATTATGCAAACTTGATACGTTTTTCACCAGATTTTGATGTTTTTGCATTTAAAACATATAAAACACTTGTTTGTGATATTTTTATCATTTTGATGCGTTTCTGAGTGTTTTCAGATGTTTTAGCAGTTTAAACAGTACAAAAATGATGAGTATTTACACACTCATCATCCGCCTTGGCCGATCTTGGCGCGAGTATTAATTTGATGCCAAACTCAATCTACGAAAAGCTTTCATTACCCCCACTTACCCCAACGTGTATGAGCCTCGAGCTAGCCGATCGTTCTACGACCCGTCCAAAGGGTATAGCCGAGGATGTCTTTGTCAAAGTTGGGGAGTTCTATTTTCCCGCGGATTTTGTTGTGGTAGATTTTGATGCCGACCCTCGAGTACCCATTATTCTTGGGAGATGTTTCTTAAGGACCGGTCGTGCCTTAATTGATGTGTTCGAAGGAGAGATTACGTTGCGAGTTAATCAAGAAGCCGTCACATTCAACATTAATCAAACGACGAGGTACTCCTCAAATTTCGACGATGCTTCCATCAATCGAATCGACGTAATTGATGTTTCTTGTGAGGAGTACGCTCAAGAAGTTCTCGGTTTTGCTAAAAATTCTACATCTTCTGATTCACCTTCTGAACCAATCATTGCCGACTCTTCCCCTTCTCTCACTCCGTTTGAGGGAGGTGATTTTCTTTTAGAAGAGATCGATGAGTTTCTTGCTATTGATGAATCGATTCCACCGGGAATTGATGATGGAGTTTATGATTCGGAGGGAGATATCCGTTATCTTGAGCAATTGTTAAATGAAGATCCATTACCGTCACTCCCTCCGAAAGAGATTACGATTGAAGAAATCAAAGAAGTACAAACGTCTAACGAAAAACCTTCAGAGCCCGAGCTCAAGGATTTACCTCCTCGTCTTGAATACGCTTTTCTTGAAGAACCGAACAAATTTCCCGTCATCATTGCTAAAAACTTGAAAGATGAGGAGAAAACCGCACTTTTGGATATTCTTCGTAAACATAAGAGTGCCATCGCTTGGCAAATTTCTGATATCAAGGGCATAAACCCTCGTTTTTGTACTCACAAGATCTTAATGGAAGACGATTGCAAACCCGTTATTCAACAACAACGTAGGGTTAATCCAAAAATTCATGACGTTATCAAAAAGGAAGTTCTGAAACTCCTCGATGCCGGAATCATTTATCCAATCTCCGATAGCTCATGGGTTAGCCCTGTCCATTGTGTCCCAAAGAAGGGAGGGATGACCGTCGTTACCAATGAAGATAACGAATTGATTTCCACACGCCTCGTCACCGGATGGAGGGTGTGTATTGATTATCGGAAGTTAAATGATGCTACACGAAAGGATCATTTCCCGCTACCTTTTATGGATCAGATGCTCGAACGTTTAGCGGGAAATAAGTTCTATTGCTTTCTCGATGGTTTTTCTGGTTACTTTCAAATTCCGATCGATCCGCAGGATCAAGAGAAAACCACTTTCACATGCCCTTATGGAACGTTTGCTTACCGACGAATGCCATTTGGTTTATGCAATGCTCCCGGAACGTTTCAAAGGTGCATGATGGCTATTTTTCATGACATGATCGAAAATTCTATGGAAGTTTTTATGGATGATTTCTCGGTTTATGGAGATTCTTTCACTTCTTGCCTCTCTCATCTAGACCACATGCTCAAACGGTGTGAAGACACCAATTTGGTCTTGAATTGGGAGAAGTGCCATTTCATGGTTCGAGAGGGCATTGTCCTAGGCCATAAGATTTCAAAATCTGGGATTGAGGTCGACCGAGCTAAAGTCGACGCTATAGCTAAACTCCCTCATCCCACTACCGTCAAAGGTATTCGGAGTTTTTTGGGTCATGCCGGTTTCTATCGCCGTTTCATCCAAGATTTCTCTAAGATAGCCCGCCCTCTGACCCATCTCCTTGAAAAGGATGCTCCGTTTATCTTCACCAACGAATGTGTTGAAGCGTTTCATATTCTAAAAAAGAAATTAACTGAGGCACCGATCTTAGTTGCCCCCGACTGGGATTTGCCCTTTGAGCTCATGTGTGATGCAAGTGATTATGCAATTGGGGCAGTCTTGGGGCAACGTAAATCGAAACAT
Source organism: Chrysanthemum seticuspe (assembly GCA_019973895.1). Classification (NCBI taxonomy): domain Eukaryota; kingdom Viridiplantae; phylum Streptophyta; class Magnoliopsida; order Asterales; family Asteraceae; genus Chrysanthemum; species Chrysanthemum seticuspe. The sequence continues at coordinate 292,947,538 of BPTQ01000008.1, forward strand.
TTTCAACCCATACACTATGCGAGTAAGACACTGTCTGAGGCCCAACACAATTACACGACTACTGAAAAGGAATTATTGGCCGTTGTTTATGCTTTTGAGAAATTTCAACCTTACCTTGTCTTGTCGAAGACCATAGTGTATACCGACCATTCTGCCCTAAAGTATCTTTTGGCAAAGCAAGATGCTAAGCCACGATTACTTCGGTGGGTTCTCCTCCTTCAAGAGTTTGATGTTACTATTCTTGACAAAAAAGGAGCGGAGAACCTTGCTGCCGATCACCTTTCTAGACTTGAGAATCCCCATCAAAGTGTGCTCGAGAAAAAGGAGATCTCGGAAACATTTCCTCTTGAGACACTTGGGATGATTGCTAAGAAAGACCCGAACACCCCATGGTTTGCCGACTTTGCAAATTACCATGCGGGCAATTTCATCGTGAAAGGGATGTCGTCCCAACAAAAGAAAAAGTTTTTCAAAGATGTTAAGCATTATTTCTGGGACGATCCCTACTTGTTTAAGATTTGTGCGGATCAAGTAATCCGGCGGTGTGTTCATGGCCAAGAGGCTCTTGATATTCTCAATGCTTGCCATAACGGACCCACTGGTGGCCATCATGGTGCAAGCTACACCGCTAAGAAGGTTTTTGATTCCGGCTTTTATTGGCCTACCATATATCGAGATGCTCATGATTTAGTCAAATCTTGTGATTCTTGCCAACGTCAAGGGAAAATTTCACAAAAGGATGAAATGCCACAAAATGCTATTCAAGTTTGTGAGATTTTTGACGTGTGGGGCATCGATTTTATGGGACCATTTCCATCATCTAGGGGTAATAAGTATATCCTTGTGGCCGTCGACTACTTGTCTAAATGGGTTGAAGCGAAGGCGCTCCCCACCAATGACGCCCGAGTGGTTGTTAAGTTTTTGAAGAATTTGTTTTCCCGATTCGGAGCACCTCGTGCTATCATCAGTGATCGCGGTACCCATTTCTGTAATGAACAATTCGCTAAAGTTATGGCTAAATATGGAGTTACCCATCGTCTTTCTACCGCGTATCACCCGCAAACGAGCGGACAAGTTGAGGTCTCCAATCGTGGTTTGAAAAGGATTTTAGAAAGGACCGTAGGAGAAAATCGAGCTTCATGGGCAGATAAGTTAGATGATGCATTATGGGCTTTCCGCACCGCATACAAGACACCCATCGGGTGCACCCATTTAAGTTGGTGTATGGAAAAGCTTGTCACTTGCCCATCGAGCTCGAGCATAAGGCATTATGGGCCTTGAAACATGCTAACTTTGATCTTAAGACCGCGGGTGATCACCGAAAAGTTCAATTGAATGAATTAAATGAGCTTAGGGATAAGGCCTACGAGAATTCTTTGATTTTCAAAGAGAAGACTAAGAGGATTCATGATGCTAAAATTAAAAACCGCGTTTTCAACGTTGGTGATCAAGTTCTCCTCTTTAACTCTCGCTTGAAGATATTCTCGGGCAAACTCAAAACCCGTTGGTCCGGACCATTCACCGTTGCTCAGGTTTTCCCATATGGAACGGTGGAGCTTTCTCAGCCCGATGGCCCAAATTTCAAGGTGAATGGTCATCGTGTGAAACATTATTTTGGAGGGGACATCCCATCTATGGTTGTCCCGGATCTCTAAACTTTCCCTAAGGACAACTGAATTCGGGGATCGAGTCAAGCTAGCGACTCGGTGACCAAAAACAGTAGCGCTTCGTGGGAGGCACCCCATGCTTATCCATCTATCTTCTTTCTATTTTCTAATAAGTGACGTGAAGGGGTTAGCCTCTTCGATTTCTCGTGTTTGGTTGTTTGTGATGTTGTGTTTAGGATGTTCCCGATATGAAGACTCTCGTGCTCGAAGTTTGTCTTTTCTCCACTCGAGTTTCATGATCGATGCTGATGGACATCCGATATCCTAATCTTATCGACTAACGTTTATCTTTTAGCATACTTAATAAACGGCTTTTAGATTTTCGTGATACCCTTGCTTTAAACATTGAGGACAATGTTTCGTTCTAGTCTGGGGTAGGGTAATCTTCGATTTGATTTGACCGCACTTGCTTGTTTTTCGTCGTATACTCTCGCAACCCCGTTTTTCCTTAGAAAATGAAAAATTGTGCAAAAATGTGAAGAATTTAAAAATTTTTGTAAGCTTTTGTTAAGTCTTTTTGATTGAAAAGTTTTGCTAGTCTCTTAGCAAGAAGCTATAAAATGCGAATTCTAGCTCACAAGGCTAAGATTTTGCAAGTTTCCCTGAGTGACTTTAAATATGCATAACTTTATTTCATTAGACGAAGCATTTGCTAAGTTAATATATGTTTTGACACCTTGTTGACTTTCCGCTGGTGAGAGTAGGAATAGAATTCTGACTTGACCGGGCGTGTTGAGCCCTAGCTTGTTCCCTTAACCATAGATAATCTAAAAATTATCGGCTAAGCATCCGGGGATCTCATTATTTGGGATTTTAAATTTGCGGAGATCGAGAAATGATAGAGTTACTTATGAGTTTAGATGCTAAGCGTGGAGTAGTTGGTTCTCTTTAGAGCCCATCGAAGGTACTTATGGCTTTTTGTTCCCACAAAATTGTTTCACCCCATATCTGTTAAACAATAATTAGAGATGTTGAGTTTTTGGCGATAGTTAGTTCTCTATCTTCTTAAAAGAATCTTTGTTTTAAAAATTGGGTACACATCAAGGATCTGTAATAAATAAATAAGCAATCAGTGATAAGTAAAAAGTAATAAGTAAAGTTATGAGCTGCGGTGTCGAGATCGGACCCTTGGATCTTTAGCCGGGATTGAGTGAGGTCTTAGCCTAGCCAGCCGGGATCCTCATTTCATGAAGCCTATAGTCTTGGAATTACCCCGTGAAGCTCCGTAGTTCATAGCTCATATAAATATAAAGTATAAGTTCAAAAAAAAAAAAAAAAAAAAAAAAAAAAAAAGAATGAAAATGAAAAAAAAATCAAAAGTATAAGTGAATAAAAATCCCTTGATGTGGACCTCATTTTTGGGACAATGGTTCTTGAGAGAAGGCGGATAACTAATTATCGACTTAGCTTTGTATCTTTATCGGAATAAAAGTTATCGAAACGAGAATTTGAAGAAATTCATTTCTCACAAAAATAAAATAATTAGAGGAAAATAGGAAAATGGGAGCAAAAGGTAATCACACAAGTAACTTCCATGGGTAGTGTTAGCATCTAGAATCATATTTAACAATGATTTCGATTTTACGCTTAGTTTGGGGACTTGTGAAAAATCAGGGACGATGTATTCTATCCGTATGGTCACTTCACGCTGTGTTGTGTTTCTTACTCCGTGATCCTAACGTGTCGTTTGAAAAATGTTGGAGTTATTGATCGACATGAAAGTTCAACAAACCGTCATTCATAACCGGAATGTGCTTAATCGTAATATCTATGTAAAACCCTAAAAATACGAAACGTGTGAAGAGACTAAAATGCCCTCGAAGTCGAAATTATAAAATACGTAAAATACATTTGTATTCATTTAACGAAATTTAAAATCTAACTTACGAATAAGTAAAACTTAACGAATATGTTTATGTGATCGACTTTTAAAAACAGAAGTTAAACGTCTCGCGTGAAATAGTTGGGCCGTTCGTTGGGCCTTGCCTTTCGTTTAATTGTGAAGTCATGGGCCGTGTGGTTTGTTTCGTTGGGTTCAAGCCGAGAGCCCATAAGGGCGTGGGTTTGTTTGTTCGGTTGGACCAAGCCGAAGCCCACACACACCCCTCTAAAGCCCTAGAACCGAAATTTGTACAACTATAAATACAATACATAAACACAAAATTGAAACCCTAGTTTTGTTGCCTCTCTTTTCTTTCTTCTCTATTCGGCCGAACCCTAAACCTTGGTGTCGAGAGTTTTGCTCCAACGAGCTAAGGTATAACGTGTTTATTCGTCTTATTTTGATAGCACCTTACGTATATATATTGTATCATGTTGTTTTGGCCGAGCTTGTGTTTTCTTTTGTGGCCGAACCGTATGAAATCAACAAACACAAATCATACAAATTGAACCTTATAAATATAAAAGAGCATGGTATGTAATACGTATTAATAGAATCGGATCATAGGTATGTCGAGATAAAAGAACCAAACCACATATATTAATGTTATCATGCATAATAAATTCGAAAACCCTAATTGAAATAGAACCCTAAGTGTAATTAATGGTCTAAACATGTGATTATAGTGGTTTTAATAAACCCTAAAACTGGACAGCATCATATGTCGAACTTATGTGTATCATAGATCGAATTTTATAAGTACAATAATCTGGGTTTTTGTGGGAAAAGTTTATTTTATGTCTTAGTTAAGTTTTCCAAGTGGTTTGGTCGAATTTGGAGTTGCCTAAGTCGTATTTTTGAATTTTACAAAATCAAGTGTCAAAGCTGAGAAAACGGGTCTGAAATTTAGTTGTATTGTTTGATTTTTCATTTTCAAGCCATAAGGAATTGGGAGCTCTCCTTTTACAGGAGTGATATTTATGACATAAATGAATTTCTGGGAGCTTTGGGAATTTTTCCAAGGTGTCTAAACAGGTCCAATAAGCGTAAACTTTTAAGGTGTATTTTCTGATCATTTTCTGGACAGGTCTGGACTTGTGATTTTCCATAGGCCATTTGGCATAGATATAGAACCCACCAATTTTTGTAGAGTCTTTTAACTCATATGGGAACCTCTGGGATTTTGATTGATTTCATTTGAGCTAAGTAAGTATTTTATAAAAATCACTAAAGTCTGGTCCGAATATGAGTTTATGAAACTGAAAGATAAAATATGTTATCAATAGGTAACACACTTACAAATGCATAAGAAGCTTATAAAATGAGAATATACTTATGACTCTAATAATGTTAATGCGAGGAATCCGTTATAACTTTAATGATGCTAATAAGTATTAAATAAATCATAATCCGTGTTGATTCGTTGAAGAAGACGCGACGTTACATCTTCGTGATTCACTCGTTCGTTTGTTTTTCCCTCTCATTTGCTTTAAGGTACGGATATTCTGTCTTACCTTAAGACACTTATGCTATCGTACAGATATTCTGACCTTTTTAGTAAAGGTTCCTTATGATGTTCTTTTCGTTCGCTTTCCTATTTTACTTATTAGGATTCCCTATGCCATTGCTATGAACCCTTTCCTGATTGTTTGACCTGTTGCTTATCTGAACCTATGTTTTATTGAACCATGCGATATCTGATTTGAACTTTATGTTAGGAAGACTTTGATGTGCATATTTGTTGAACCTTGTTATATTTGAATATGAACCTTATGATATGAGTTATCTGATATGTTATTTGCTATGAACACTAATGTGTCTTTTGAGCTGTTGCTTATCTGAACTTTGATTTTTGAATCATAAAACCTTGGTTTTGAACTATATGATATGAAGACTTTGATTTTGAAAACATGATTAAACATTTGATAAAACATGATCTATGTCAGTTATGACATTCTGATTTGACCTAAGTTAGTTTGACACCCGAGCCAATTATTAACTAGTCATGGGGGTTCCATGTCCGTGTCAGTGATGCACCATTGACATGACTCTAGGGCAGTAGAGTGAAGTTCTGCCACGTCCCTTTCTGTTATCTGATTATGAGCTCGATATATATTGTATGGCCACTATCTGTCTGCAGGGGCGTATGGATGCATCCTAGATCTGATCTGTTATCTGATATGATTTGTCTGGTGAATGATGTCGTGTGCAATACGCGTCTTCACAAAACTTCTGGGAGCTAGCTACTCCAAATTATTTTCTAAGATTTGTTTCTATATAGTATGATGTTCCGATATGATATGTTCTGGGCTCGTGGTAGTTAACTAAATCATTATTTGTTATTGCTATGTTAAGTATTCTGATTTTGATTCGGTATGTTCAAATGCTTATGATTATGTGCTGGGTTATTATATGTTCTTATCTATGTGTATGCTTTTGTATGTTTAAGTGATTACCGTCTACTATGCTAGGTTATGATTAATATGTTTAAATATGATTCATATGCTGTCATCTGATGTCGTGTTAGTTTATCGTTATGTGAATTCGTTGATCGGTGAGATGTATGTGCTAGTGTGAAAGTGAGTATTCTATAAGTTTGTTATGCATAATTTGTTCAGTTAATTTTGTGAACTTTGCCTATACGTTAGTGTTTTATCTGCTTATGTTTGACCTGCCATGTTAAGTTCTGCTTATGCTAATATTTGATCTGGGAAATGATTAAATTTTATGATGCCTGGTCTGTTAACTTGATAATTGCTATGCTATGTCTTTTGCTTATTTAGTTATAGTTGTCTACTATGTTTCTATTTGCTTGTGAGACTGCCATGATTTGGACTACTATTTCCGCTGCTGCAATATTGAATTAATTGTGTTAAGTGAAGGTTAATTAATTTGTTGAATGCCATGTTTATTTTCTAGAAAGTGTTTCCGTTAGCCTTAGACTTTTCGTTTGGTTTATATGTAATCTATTTCTTCTTGATATGTTAAGTGTCTGGTTATTTTGATGTGTTTGCGTTTGAGTCATCAATATGCTATGTGTTTGTCCTTGATTTCTAATTGTTTTTCCGGATTTCGGTGCAATTGTGTTTCCGCAGAATCCTCAATGATTCATTATTCTCGTTCCGCTATGATTTTGTTATTCGTTTCTTTGTTCATTCGTATTTATGTTTTGTTTAGTTTTTGTTTCGTTATATCTGTTCACTGGGCTTTGTAAGCTCAACCGCACTTTTCTTTTCCTGCGGCAGGTATTTTAAGCATTCAAGATGAGCTCTTGGGATAGCTGATCTGGGTTGAGAGTAGAGACGAGAGCAAGATTTGACCATAGAGATCTTAGAATTATTTTGGTTATTAAGTTATTTATATTTTCTTTTGAAAATTTCGTAAAGACTTTCGTTTTTGTATAGTACTTAAAGTTCTGATATGAAACCGTATTTGCGATATCTTTACCCTTGTCGGATTGGGGTGTTACAATCTATACATGGGAATATAAAAGGTAAACGGGGCGTTTTTAGAATTAAGGCTTTCTTAATCTCTTTTGAGGAATCTTTGCTACTTCTTCATAGGTTTAGTAGAAAGAGATTGAAATCCTTGGTTTTAGAAGCGTGAGTTGATTGCATTGCGTGAGGACACGACAATGGTCTCGTCTGGGGTATTTTGATATGTGCAAAAACACATATCATTTCTTTATCAAATAAAACCCAAAATAACCAAGAAAGAGCCGTTTATTGCTAATAATTGTGGTTTTCTTGAGTTTGTGCTTGTGCAGGTACGGATATGTAAAAACACACAAAAAGGAACCAAATCAGATGTAAATCCGAGCACGAGAGGTTAAGAGAGTTTGAGCTGAGCCGGAAGGTCGGGATTGTGCATTTTGGATGATTTTATTCTCTGAGGATGATTTTTAGAAGATATAATCAAGTTTGAAAAAAATGTCAAGATCAGTTCCTCATCTTTGAGTATTTGGCAGAAATGATCCCTCAAGTTTCTGGAATTACAAAATCAGCCCTTGGATTATTTAAGAATGACAAGAAAGGTCCTTGATAGAGATTTTCAGAAAGTACAGTTTTGGTCCTTGAAGTTTCAGCTTTTACACATTTGGTCCTTGGTATACTAAATGGTTACAATTCTAGTCCAAGTCCAAATATAGTCCAAAATCCAAATCCAATTTACACGGCCCAAAACCAAAACCCTGGTCCATTAAACCAAACCTAATACCCGGCCAATATATTAACCCGTATCTCATTTTTTTTACCCGAGTCAAACCCACAAACCCGGTCAACACACACTCAAAATATAATAAAAAAAACCAAAACCCTCCCGCGCCCTTTTTCCCCTCTTTTACCCAGGCCTTAAGAACCCTAGAAATTACTCAAGGTCAATTAGTCAAAATTACTGTAATTAAGGGCAAAACAGTACTTTCTTCTGACACCACTGACACATGGGCACTGCCAAGTCAGCTATCCGCGTGCAATACTTCAATCTCTGCTTTCTCATTGGTCGAAACAGCGTGTAAGATCTAATCCAAGGGTTGATATCATTTGGGAAACGTGGAAGGTGATCTAAGGGCTGTAAATGACTCAAAGAAGCACACATTTGCACCTTCCAGAAGTTTCCAAGGCTCAAGCTCAATTATAAAAAGCCCTTTGTATTCACAGTTGTAGTGTGTAGTTTTTTAGAGAGATAAAGTAGTGTAGTAGAGAGTAGAGAGTAGTAATCTTTGTATTTTCATTTCAATGTTTTAGTTAATTTTCGTATTTCACTCTTTGTAACCAAAATTCTCATTTATAAAATTTGTTTAGTTTTGAGTTAATTCAGTTTTTGATTACTGTTTCATTGTATTTCAAATCAATTTTGATATTTAGTTATTTAGTTAATGCTTTTTAGTACTTAAATTTCTCAAAAACAGAAAAATCAAAAAAATAAGAAAAATACTTGAAAAATATAAAAAATATTTCAAATCTGTTCTTAAGATCAAATCAGTTTGTGATTAAGTTAGATTAAGCTCTTATAAGCTCATCTATAGCTTAATAATAGCTGTTATACTCATCTACTCAGTTTCTACTAAAATCATAAATCTGGTCAACAAAAGTCAAAGCTGCAGCTGCTACATTATTTGGTTCTGAATTACTGGTTTGATTATGGATTTGGGTTGATAACAGTTGTTTTGGATTGAGATCTGAGTTAGGTTAGTGGTTAAATGATCTCAGTTGAGCATGTCATTGTGACAGGACTATTGTAAGTGCTTATCTGTCTTACCAATTTGCTTGCTACATGATTAGTTTAACTGTTATCTGTTAGCTAATCTAGTTATAATTGCATGCAGTAGTTCTCTTTTAATTGTTGAATCATAGTTGTTAGCTGATATTAAGTTGTTTTATATTATTCATAGTTTACATTTTGCACAATAGTTACTTAAGGACTGTTTGGATCAACTGGTTATAGTAAGTTTGTGGTTTAGTTTGTGTTTAGATCTGTCACATAAGTATAATTAGACTTAAATCAGTAACTCATTTGCACATCAAAACAGTAAAATTCAAATTTCACCTTAAACTGATCTAGTTTTTGTATCTGTTGAAATCAGTAGTTAGATTTTTACATAGAAGCTTTAAAATAAGTAGATCTAGCTTGCTGTCATCATCTTTAGTCTTAAAACATCATAATCAATCTGTTTTGTTAGTTCAAAAGTCATCAAAGTCAAATAACCATAACTGTTTTCAAAAAGTCAAGGTTGATAAATCAGTTTTTCACCAAACTTTGAGGATCTCTCCTTGATTCATTTTTAAGTTTAAGTGTTTGAAACTTTGGGCTTTTCAAGTTCAGTTGGTCAGCTTTTCAAATCTTATGTTTGTAAAATGTTTAGAAAACTTTATAAGCTCTGAAACAGTTCTTCTTCAGAGGCTTATTTCCCCTGTGCACACTCAGCTTATACTGAGTTGTGCACAGGTCTTTTGCAGAGGCTCTTAAAGCTTCATTTGAGCTTAGTAGTGCCTGAAATTTGGTACAATAATAGTTTGCTAGGTGGTCTTGAGGACTGCATAACTAGTTTTCACACAAGCTCTTCTGATAAGCCTGTGGATAAGCTCAAACATAGGGCCAGAGAGCTGATTTGATAGAGTATGCAGTTAGCATAATTCTTAAGTCAGAGCTTGTAGCTTGTTAGGATTAGGTGGAATAAGTTGGCATTAGCTTATTTTAGTAGAAATTAGCTTCAGTTACTGTTTGGTAGCTTAATTCACTTATTAGCTTATTTTCATTAGCTTATTTCATATCAGTTTGTACATCAGCTCTCATATCTTACACATAAGCATAGTTTTTTTTATATTTTTCATAGAATTAGAATAATACTTTAGAATTTTCCTGAATTTTTCATTAATTTTCATCACTGTTTAGTATTTTTCATTATTTAAATCAGTTTTTAGTCATTTTTAAATAGCTTTTATTGCAATTAATTCAGAAAAAGTTTCAAAAAAATAATTTTTCAATTTTCATAAATTGAGATAAATACAAAAAGCAAAAAAATAATTTTTCTAGATTTTTCCTAGCTTATTTGGTAATTTTTAGCCAATTAATTAGTTTTAAATAGTTTTAAATTTATAGAAAATGGAAAAATAATCAGAAAAATAAAAAAATAGTTTTGAAAATTCTCTTAGGATATTTTAGATTTTATAAAAATAGTTTCATATTTTTCCCTTTTATTTTCATAATTTTTAGTATTTTAATTTAGTTTTAAAAGTTAAAAATTAGTTTTTAATTCCAATAAAATCCATAAAAATATAAAAAATAGTTTTAATTCATAAATAGTTTTCTCATTGCATTTCTAGAGTAGAAGTAATTTTAGACATTTTTAGGATAATATTTAGACGTAGTTGCATTTTAATTACGTTTCGTTAATTACGTTTTAGTAATTTTGCATTAGGATTTCCCGTAAAATAGATTCCCTTAATTACTTTCCCTATTCCCGTAGTTTAATAAATCAAATCAAACAAATCAAAACATCGAGCATTAAATTCCAAACCAATAACGACGTTGGCAATTCACGCCTCGTTGGGAAACGATTCGGGTTGACTAATCCGTATCAACGATCACACACGGGATTTGGTTTAATATTCTTTTTCCTAAAGGAATTTTGAATCTATCTTCGTGATTATTTTTGATATCGATATTGAGGTTTTATCCATACACAAATACCCCTAAGCCTTTACGGACATATCAAGACCTCTAGTTTGAACCGTTAGAAAGAACACCAGACAAACTCTTGAAAGGATCAAGAACGTATTAAAAACCTTTTAAGGCCTTGCTTTTATTCACCCGCACTTTTGTCCATTTATGCCGAAAACAAGTGAATTTTTCTTATAAAATTTCAAGTATAAAGATTGTAAATTTTGAAAGGTAAGGTTATTCTTGGACTAAAAATGTAATTTATTTAAAGTTAATTATACAAGGGCTGATTTTGTCAATAACTCATAGTTGTGGGTATGAAGTGTCATTTTTGAAAGTACGAGGGTAAAAACCATAAATATTTAAGGTTGTAAATTATAGCATTTTGGAAACATAAAATATTTAACAACTTGAGTTTCGATAAATTAATATCCATCATCCGAGCCATAAAAATAAGAAAGATAAGTATTGTTAATTTTTGAAGAGACTTCATGTTACCTAACTATCGATAAAGCATCGTTATCACATAAACTTGAACTCGAATACTAAAAACATGACATACTAACTCAGGTCACGAGTCAGAGCAGTTTATTCACATTACTTAATTTGTTTTCCATCCAGACTACTGTAACATCGAGGTGAGTCATAGCCCCTCTTTTCCTTATTTTGAACGTTTTGGGGGAGATACATGCTCAAATATTGCTTGATATGTTTACACTTATTTTAAACTTTTACATATTACTGTGAGTTCGTAGCCCCGTTTTTATACTTGCTTATTAATGCTTTGGGGGAGATACATGCTCAACTACATGCTTTGACTTTTATAAGTACTCTAAAAACTTTTACATATTACTGTGAGTTTCATAGCCCCATTTTCAATTGTTTTATACTATTTTTAGGGGAGATGCATGCTCAACTATTTTCATTTTGTTTCAGAAGTACTCTAAAGCTTTTACATACTACTATGAGTTCATAATCACACTTTATACGTTTTGCTACAAACCTGAACACAAGTACTATCTGTATGCTATCCTAATTGTTATTGCTTAAGTTACTTACTATTGCCACTGAAAGTCCCTCATATCATGAACCATTAATCACTTGCGAGTGAACGCGAATATAGTGAATAGATCTATTGGCAGTTGACGCCTCATTTGTGTTAGCTGGATAGGTAACCAAATGCACTTTATTTGAGAATACTAGGAGAATGGCAAACTCCTACCAGAGGGCATTGTTGCTCACATCATTATTATGATGTTTGTAACTTACGTCATTATTATGACGCATTCGTGTTAAGGTTTGCGTTCATGAGAATTAAGGCAATATACACTGTGTTGCAATGATACAAATGCTGCAACTACTGAACTTATGGGTGCAACAACGTGGCCCAACCTTGAAACTTGTGTTCAACTGATTACTGAACAAACGAACTATGGGTGTATTACAACGTAACCCACTACTTATTTCATAATTATTGGTATTTATTACAATAATCGCTCGAACTCGAAACTATTGAACTCAACTTTTTTAATCATAAACTCTATGAACTCACCAACCTTTGTGTTGACACTTTTTAGCATGTTTATCTCAGGTTCATAATTTACGAGGATGGCACGGATACTCAAGAAGGCTATATTATCATTCGAAAACTTATTTAATAAACTGTAAAACCATTGGGACCTCATTTTGTAAACTCTGATATTTATATAGAAACAGAATTCCTTAAACATTATTTTACACATTAAATCTTTCATCGAAAAAGGTATTCATATCAGAAGCATATTAATTGTAATTGGCAACAATACTCATAAAGCAATTGATAACAAAAGTTAACTGATTACAAATCAAGCTGAAAGGGTAGGAAATTTTTGAAACCAAAATCAAAATTCGGAACCTGCACATCAGAACCACCTAAGTGAAACAAATCTTTATGGGCAGCCTCACAATTTGAAATGTCACCAAGAGAAGCTTATGGATCACTTGCTAAATGTTGTTTGCCACTTGCCTAGAATAGAAGCCTTCTCAGTCAGTTTACCACTCATACAAAGAGAGGTCATTTTGAGTACTGGATTTAAACAAAGATCTTACAAAATATATCTGATTAATTTAACAAAACCCTTTACGGATGACAAAGAAGGTACATAATGTCAAGTGGAAAAACAACCAGTTACCGAAACCAACAGTTGGCAAATGTGAAACTCCTACAGTCCTACACTGCCTAGACCAATAATAGTTGCATCAAACAAAACTGGAAAAGGTTCATATTAGCTCTTACAAAAAAATATTCCTTCTCTAGAATTATCGTTAAGAGGCATTGATGATGACATCTTGTGTTTGCTGTACTTCATTATAACAGGTTACAGGAAATTACTGGCCAACTGGAAATCCCATCCAGAAATTTGGAAACCAGTTCTGTAAATAATAAAAAAAAAAAAAAAAGAATATATCAGAAAACAAGACATTGATCATGTTGAGCTGAATATTTGTTACTCAAATCTATTTGAAACATAAACAACTATTTTGCATAGTATGTTAAGCATGTATAAAGTGCATTGTCCAAAAATGGATGCTTCCTTATCAGCCCCAATTAATTTTTTAAATCATTACTGCAGAAAAAAGAGAATAAGTATCTCCCTTTGCTAACCATGATCCTTATGTAATTTCTTGTAGACCTCAATATCCAAGTAGTATTAAAGTTATCTAAAGCTTTAATCGATTCATCATTCATTATCATTATCATCATCCTATATTAAGAGATTGGTTAACTAAGGCCAAATGGTTGAGTAAACAACATGTAGTCTATCGTAGTTGTCTTTATGACAACAAATTAAACTTGAAGTCAACTATCCGTAATTACCACCTGAAAGTCAAGAAACAAATGTGGTGCTTCTCAAGATAGACTATAGTAATAGAATTGGCTCTGAGTTTTAGTCTTATAATACAATTTAATTTAAAATAAACATACAGACTACCATACTCATTAACAGAAAGTGGAAAAAGTTAACACCTGTGGCTGCTGACATGGCTAATATCTGTAACATACGCTTCCCGTCTCTGAACTGACTTAATCCTTGTAAAAACTAGACAAGACAAGAATTTGTTGTTACTATGTGATTTATAAAACATCAAACCCACCATTAACTAAATATAAATAGCAAGTCAAGCTAGAATAACAAAAGTCATTCAAAAACATATCTCAATGAAATGAAATTAAGAAAATGACATGACTTGAATTTGATTAGTAAAATGTGGACTCGAATCAGATATTGTATGTAGAATAAAATTCTGAAAATGCAAACAAAATAATAAGATAAACTCACAACATTTTGACACCTGCTAAACTACTTGTAATAGCTCTTTCCGCTTAACATCCATCCCCAAACGACACACTCTAACTTACAATAGTTTTAAAATACAACACCAACAAAGGCGCGAAAAGCATTACCTCACTGAACTTGCTGAAATTGCTTACTTGTGGCCTGAAAACTTAATTAAATGAGATAACTAACTTCAAAATGCAATGCCAAACACCCCTTCATATATAGAATGTATATAAGTCAAAAGGTAGAGAGAGAGTGGGACATACCTTCAGAGCATGAAGACATATGGGATATAGGAGATGAGGGGCCAATATGAACCTCTTCTACTTGTCTTTTCTTTCAACTCATCTGGGCACCTATTGATTACTAAATTCAAAAGTGAAGGCAACAACTCTTCTGGTAGATCTTTCATCTTTGGACAATTGACAATATCAAGATGTTGGAGGGAGGTGAGGTGTTGGAGTCCCTTTGAAACTGTTTCCAATTTCTCAAATCCCCATAACTCAAGTTTAGTAAGAGATGAAGGAAGCATACGAGACAGTTGGCTTCCCCTAGTCACATCATCTTCTTCTGCCGATCCACCGAATAGGTGTATGTCAACAAGAGAAGGTGGGAAGTTTTGTGGGCCAAACTTTGATATGGGCTTCTTCAAACACCCTAGTGCTAAGAAACCCAACTTAGGAGGCCAAACCCCGAAGGAATTAACATCCATACTTTTACAATTAACAATGGTCAGATGTGTTAGCGAGGTGAGATTTGGCAAGTCGGCAGCAGGAAATGACTCTATACTCGAACAATTAAATATTTCCAATTTTTTGATGTGAATCAAACAAGTCAATTCATTGATTGATTTCAGATTTTTCCACCTGTTTAAGCGTACAACCTCTAGCATCAGCGGCAGGCTTGGGTTGAGAAGCACCTCTTTTTTCAATAGTTGTTCACATCTAGTTATTTCGAGTGACTTGAGCTTATGCCTTCCTGTTGGGAAGGATACTGATGCAAACGAATCACAATACTCGAAACACAATTCTTGAATGCTGTTTGGCAAATTGCAACGCTCAAGATTCTCACATCTCCTTAATTCCAAAATCCTAAGAGATGTTAGTTGGTTGCATCCTAAACTCGCCAATTTTGAACATTTCTCTACTTGCAACTTCCTTAAATTCACAAGAACCTTACTTGCCTCTGCTTCTGATTCCCACAAGTATCTTATTTCATTACAGTCCCTGAAACGTAGTTCTTCAACTGCCCCAAGATAGTCCATAACACCTCTCCACACCTCCTTACTAAGTCCTGAAATACTATCTATAAACAGCTTCGTGACTGATGAAGCTGCATGAATCAGACTTGTCAATACACCATCACCACAACCGACAAGATGTAAAACACTCAGCGAAGGTGGTGCTTCAAGTGAGACTTCAACCAAATTAGGGCAGTATCCTATATAAAGCTCTTGAAGGCATGGAAACATTACTGCACCTACAACATCACTCTTGGTTGACCAAACCTCCCAACCCCTCATATCCATAATTCTCAGAATTTCAAGCTTAGGAAATGCAATACCTGTCCCAAGAAACTCTGACCCCACGACTTTCACCTCATTTAGTTCTACAATAACCAGCTTCTTCAGTGACGGCAGTTCCCCAAGTGGTGGTAGAAACATACAATTTTCACATTTTCTAATACGTACATAAGTCAAACGTAGAAATGAGGGATCTCCAATCCAGTTTGGAAACACTTTACCTCCATACGACTTGATTACAAGATCTTTCAAGTTATCACTATGAGGCTTGAGCACATCGAGGACTTCCTTTTCAAGTTTGTCATTACGAGAATCACCAAATACATTACTCCATCCCATATGTAACTTACCAACCCTCTTTGGTGATAAGTTCACTTCCTGTATATCCCTTGCACTTTGCACTTTTTGCAGCTCACCAATATAAATCTCCGCTTGGAGATTCTTTAAGTTCCTAAGCCCAGATATAAAAAGGTCGTTGTTTTCAACAACAACTACTTTGTTGGAAAGGGTTTGTAGGCTTTTAATCTCACCAATCCGTAACGCTATCATATTCCAAAGCAATGTATCTCGAATGTCAAAATGCCGCAAATTTCTAAGCTTTAAGAAGTTGTCGGGCAACTTAGTCAACTTATCACAGCCGGAAACTATCAATGTCTGTAGATTATAAAGATTGCAGACGCTTTCTGGCAAATGTGTGATTCCAGTTTGAGATAAATTAAGATACCACAAGTGCTTCATATTGCCAACACACTCTGGTACCTCATCTATGTTCAATCTACTCAATCTTAGAACCCTTAACAATGGTAACTGGGGAAGTATGTCAACTAGAATCTTACTTGATAAGCAGTTGAACAACTGCACATCGTTGGGCATAGCTAGAAACGTTCTCAAACTATTAGCTCTTTCGAATGCCTTGAACTTGTTGTAAGTCATAGATCCCTATCAAACAAATGACATATGGCGGTACTTTTTAAAAGCTTCCTTCCTAACATTCTTCTCCACATCTATGTCTAACCTTGAATAAAATTCTCCAGCAACAAATGTGGCTAAATCATTCATGAGATCGTGCATCACAAACAATGATTCGTCATCAGGGACATGTTGAAAAAATGACCTTGACAACAACTCTTGAAAATATTCCTCACCCAAGCATTCCATTGTTTTATTTGTAGCTGAATTGTGCAAAAACCCTTCCGCCATCCATCATAGAATTAAGTCCTTCTTCTCAAACACGTAGTCCTTGGGAATCAAGCAACAATATGCAAACAATTGCTTAAGACAAGCAGAAAGATCATGGTAGCTTAGTCTAAGCGCGGGAAGAATACCACCTTCATCTTCTAACATCCATATCTCATTATCCAACAACCGCTTCCATTCTTCTTCATCGGCCCTATTTCTCAATAAACGTCCAAGTGCTTCTAGAGCCAAAGGCAAGCCATCACATTTTTGAACGATGCCTTCACCATGTTGCCTTAGCTCTGGAAATAAATCAAAGTTATTTTCACCCAAAGCATTTTGAGCAAATAGAGACAGAGCATCGTCGGGTGACAACTTTTGTAGAATGTATGGATGATCATGGTTCAGCAGCTTTCTGAGCAATTCCTTCTTTCGAGTTGTGATGATAATTTTGCTTCCAGAAGCCCCTGCAAAAAATGGGCCCTCTAAGGTCTTCCAATCTTCCCACTTTTCGCTCCAAACATCATCCAAAACCAGCAGAAATCGTTTTCCCATAAGTCGATCTCTAAGAGCTACTTGAAGCAGATTCAAATCTGCAAAATCCCTATGTTCCCCACTCACAGATTGGTATATAACTTTGCTTATATTGAAGCTATCAAAGTCATCAGAGACACAAACCCATGCCTTGAGTTCAAAGTGATCCTTCACTAACTGGTCATTATACAACACTCTAGCGAGAGTTGTTTTGCCTATCCCTCCCATACCAACAATCGGAACTATGCTAAAGTTTTTGTTACATGATTCATCACTTAGGAGTTTCTGGACTAATTCCTTTTTATCACCTTCACGTCCGACTATACTCGCTGCATCTATCAGAGAGGTCTGGTAACGTCTATTTTTATCTTTTGACCCTTCATTTTTCACACTCAAACCAAGTTTCTCCTTCTCGTCCATTAGTTCTTGTAATCTGGTGGAAATATCATCTAACTTGCTGCCCACCCTACTACTTAGTGAAAAACTAGTGAAAAAAGTTGGCATGAGCTTCCTTACCTTTCTGGAGAAGCCTTCAGACTCATTGATAAGCTCGTGATGCATAGCATCCGTTTCCATATTATCGAGAATATCGTCTATGTCGTAAACCAAATTTTGGAGACCATTTAACCACTGTTTAACAGCTTCATCTTTGACTTCTTTCTGAGATGCATCACTAAGAAGAGCTCGGATCTGAGATAACGACCTCTCCCATTTCTTCAGCTCAGAATGAATTTCATTAGAGCGAGCAATCTTGTTCTCGAGTACAGATGTTAGCTTCCCAAAAACTAGTTCAGCCATTATTGGTTTGAAAAGGGTAAGAGCACAGATTATAACAGTAGTAGTAGGGATTTGTATGAAAAAGGTGCACTGAAACAATGATTTCAACCTTCCTTTATGGTGTGGATTAGTTGGTAAAAGTCTTTGTTTTCGTCAATGAGTCAATCTTTTATAGTTCCATTATTGTTTTACACTTGCTAGGAAGATGTAGACTGGGCTCCATTGGAAGATACTCCAATAATACTAGTAGTACAAAACTTGCACATCATTTACCTGCTGCAGGCCACTTATATAAACCAATTTGCAAAACAATAATGAAAAAGGTTTGTCTCTAAAAGTATGTATTTTCTACTAGTTTATTGATCCGTGAATTCACGGGGTTAAATGGAAAAACGTGAAACCCATAGAAAATGATCAATGATCGATTGTTGAGATTTGTAAGTAAAGAACCTGATCAAGGCGTATAATAATGAAAGCATTAGATAGTGCATAAATGGAAGGAAACATACTTGGCTTTTATAGACGTTAAAAATAGATGACGCAACCAATTCATACATCTTTACATGATTGAAAATAGTGTTACCTAGCTCATTATAGTTAAGTACCCGTTTAATACGCAAGTTTCATAAATCTTTCATTCCGAATTTAAGAGAAGAAATTGTTACCATATACATTCTCATACATGGGAATGCAGACAGTTGCCAATTCTGAGTGTTTTATGCGATTAAGAAGAAGAAAAATGGAACCGCGTAATATAGATACTCTTTTGTTTAAGCAGATTCATAAAGACCTTAACAGCATAATGCACACCTAAAAACACTTCCCATGTATGAAAGCAATGAGGATGTCTTTTATATATATATTGCCTTAAGTTTTCATAAAACACATAATGCACACCTAAAAACACCAAAATCTCTCAACTGACCTCATACGCCACACCACTACCACCACCATAAGATCATCAAACAACCACCACCGTCGCCGGAACCAACACCATCGCCGGACGGAATAACCACGATCTAAACAGCTACCACAACCACCAGACGACATCACCTTTGCAACCGATGGCCATTGCCGGATTCCGCTGTCGACCTTCAGCCACCGCCGCTCATTTCTGTTGTCTAAAAAAAGATAATTTTTTGTTTTTCTTTTTAAGTTTATGCTATAAAGTGGGGATAAAAATCTATGTTAACCTTCGGTCCAATCACAACCGATCGTAAAGTGGATGATGGATTTATATTTCTTGTTTTATTTTATTACACTCTAGTTTTTTCTTTTTTTTTTCCTCTTTGAAATGTCACCCTGAGAAGCTTATGGATCACTTGCTAAATGTTGTTTGCCACTTGCTTAGAATAGAAGCCTTCTCAGTCAGTTTACCACTCATACAAAGAGAGGTCATTTTGAGTACTGGATTTAAACAAAGATCTTACAAAATATATCTGATTAATTTAACAAAACCCTTTACGGATGACAAAGAAGGTATATAATGTCAAGTGGAAAAACAACCAGTTACCGAAACCAACAATAGTTGGCAAATGTGAAACTCCTACAGTCCTACACTGCCTAGACCAATAATAGTTGCATCAAACAAAACTGGAAAAGGTTCATATTAGCTCTTACAAAAAAATATTCCTTCTCTAGAATTATTGTTAAGAGGCATTGATGATGGCATCTTGTGTTTGCTGTACTTCATTATAACAGGTTATAGGAAATTACTTGCCAACTGGAAATCCCATCCAGAAATTTGAAAACCAGTTCTGTAAATTAAAAAAAGAATATATTAGAAAACAAGACATTGGATCATGTTGAGTTGAACATTTGTTACTCAAATCTATTTGAAACATAAACAACTATTTTGCATAGTATGTTAAGCATGTATAAAGTGCATTGTGCAAAAATTGATGCTTCCTTATCAGCCCCAATTATTTTTTTCAATCATTACTGCAGAAAAAAGATAATAAGTATCTCCCTTTGCTAACCATGATCCTTATGTAATTTCTTGTAGACCTTAATATCCAAGTAGTATTAAAGTTATCTAAAGCTTTAATTGATTCATCATTCATTATCATTATCATCATCCTATATTAAGAGATTGGTTAACTAAGGTCAAATGGTTGGGTAAACAACATGTAATCTATCGTAGTTGTCTTTATGACAACAAATTAAACTTGAAGTCAACTGATATGTGCAAAAACACATATCATTTCTTTATCAAATGGACCCAAAATAACCAAGAAAGAGCCGTTTATTGCTAATATTTGTTGTTTTCTTGAGTTTGTGCTTGTGCAGGTACGGATATGATGAAACAGACAAAAAGAAAGTCAAAACCGAAGAAAAACCGAGCACGAGAGAAAGAAGAGTGCAAAAGCCGATGTTGGGGATGCTATTTCAGGGACTTTGATGCTCAAAAGATCAAATTACGAAGTTCGGGACATGATTTGGGAGTTTTCACATAACACCTTTCACTTTACCAAACTTTCACTTTTCACCCTTCCAATTTCATAATTCACACCATTGGTCCTTGGTTTATACAAAGTTACATAAGTTATCCTTAATGTTAAAAACAAATTGATACTAAGTCCAAAGAACCAAATGCAAATTATCTCAAATCCATTATCTATACCTAGCCCAATTCTCACAAAAGCCCAACAAACACACCCGTTAATAACCACAACCCGGTCAAAGAATAACCCACCCAGTCAACGTTTACCCTTTTTAAGCTAAATATTAAAAATCCCAAATCCACCCAAGCGCGCCAAGTAAAACTACCCAGAGCTTACTGTTTACCACCCTCTCCTCATTTACCCTGATCCCATCACTTTTACCCGTACCATTTAAGTACTTCTGGAAGCATCTGACAACGTGTCAGGAGTGTACACGCTTGGATTGCCAAGGTGTCAATTTGGAGCAATTCAATTGGTGAAGACACATCACACATCTAATCCAAGGGCTACAAATTGATTGAGTGATGATGGGAAGTAATCAAGGGTCGAGATTGATAGTACTAGAAACTTCCCAAGTCTCAAAGATGCTCCTCATTAGGCTATAAAAGGATCCCCTTCACCACAGTCATAAGCCGTCCATTTTTCATGCTTTAGAAGAATGTTACCATGTTTTAATTTCTGTCAATTTTAATCAGTTTTAAGCTTAGTTGTTATCTCAGTTTCGTATTTGTATTCTCAGAATCATTTAATTTCAATTGCAGTTTTCCTTCACTTTGTCTCAATTTTATTTCAAATTCTCATTTGTTGTTAGTAACTGTTTCAATCTTTCACTTCTGTTTGGATAAGCTCAGATAAGCTTATTATAGCTTATATGAGCTTATCAAAGCTTTATTTGGTCTTAATTTCATTTTGTTCCAAAAGTCAAATTTAGTCAAAGTTCTAAAGTCAAATCAGTTTGAGATAAATTTCTGGTTTTAAGGTGTTAATGGATGGAGTTTTAAGTCAGGATGATTCATTTGATTCAGTTTTAATCAGTTTTAATCAAGTTTTTAAGTTTTAATTGTATTTAGGATGTTTAAAGGATGTTTGGTTTATACTTGTCTTTGAAATTTTAATCAACTTGTTCCACTGAATCTGAGTGTATTGGTTTCAAATATTGTTTTTATAGCCTTAGTAATCAACATTTCAAGTTTCATAGTCAAGTTTGTGAGTTTGCAAATGTTTCGTTAAAACTGTCATAGTCTTAGCTTGGTCTAAAATATCATCTGTTCATCAGTAAGTTCGGAGACTCTTATCAGTTTCGCAAGTAGTCTAGTTTGCTTTTTATTGCTGTTATGATAATCAAGCTCTTCTGCTGTTGGTTTATTTGATCTATAGAGTTGCTTAGTTGCTTAGTTGCTGTTGGTTTAAGCTCTTCTGTTGTTGGTTTATTTAAGGTCTGCTAGTGCCCACAGATTAGCTTATTTGTTGCTGCATTATGATGTTCTGCTCCCATATCAGCAGGTACATGAGTTGAACTTTAGCTTATAATTATTGAATTTTGCTCCTAGTTGTAGTCTAGAGTTAAGAGTGTGCTTGTCTTAGTTTATTGTTGCTGCAATTAAGCTTTTTCTGCCCATTATCTGCTCTGTGCATTAGCATGTAAATCTGTCCTAGTAGCTTAATTCTAGGCTTGATATCTTATTATCCTGTGGAATTTTTTCCTGATTCCTGTTCCTATTTGTAGTTTATAGGATTAACTATAGGATTTTGGGTTTAGGATACACCTTAGATGCTATTTAGATAGCTGAATCAGATCTGCATTTGCTTTATGATCCATCATATCATGTCTGCATTATCCTGTTTTGCATTAGTTTCATTTCATTCTAAGTGCCTTTTAGATTTGATTTTTTCTCTCATTTTGCATCCATTTTAGCTGAAATTTTGAACTTAAGCACTTTGGTTGGTGATTGGTAACTAGGAATTTTTAGTTTATTTTTGTGATTTTTCTGTAGTAGCTTATCTGCGCTCAAAGTAGGGGCTTAAGGGCCGTTTGGCTAATTTGATTTAGAAACTTGTTTTGTAGCTTAATACCTCTAGCTTGTGCTTATTAGATCTAAAACAGTTGTAATAGCTTATTTCCAGTTAGTATAGGAGTAAGTAGGTTATAGTGGCTTATTGTTGCTTTTAGCTTAATTTCAAGAGCTTATTCATTCTAGTAGTGTGTCTAAATCATCGTTCTTGTGCTCCATAATCATTTCTGTTAATTTTCCCTAGTTCTCTATATTATTTTATAGTAATCTGGAAGTTTTCATATTTTTTACTGTTCATTTGCTATTTTTCTGCATTTTATGTCATTTTCTAGCATTTTTAATTAGCATTTAATCCAAATAATTCAGAAAATGTTCAGAAAAATACAATTTCAATTTTCTTAGTTTAAGAATATTCAAAAAGTCATAAAAAGAATTTTTCCTGAATTTTCTTAGTTAAAATAGATTTTCTAGGAATTTAATTAGTTTTAAATAGTGTTAAATTCATAATAAATAGAGAAAAGATCAGAAAAATGTGATTCGAGTTTCTAAAATTCTTTTTAGTTATTTAAGATTTTTGAAAAATAGTTTTGTAACTTTCTAGCTTATTTTCCTAATTTTTAGAATTTCAAGTCTATTTTAGATGTCTTAAATTAGTTTTTAATTCAAAATAAATCAATAAAAATCCAAAAAAATTAGTTTTAAATTTTAAATAATTTTCAAATATCATTATTAGCTGTAGAAAAATAGAATTTCATTTTTACGGGTTTTAAATTAGCGTAGTTGCTTTAATTCGCATTTCTTTAATTACGTTTTATGCGTTTTTAGTTTAAATTTTCGTAATTAGTTATTTTCCCTTATTTTAATCATAGATTTAGTTGTTATAATTGCTTTCCTTTATATTTCCTTGCCTTGTAGATTAGAAAACCCAAAATTCCTTATTTCCCATTTGAATCCCGAATCACGACGTGAGTTGTCAAACTCCATTCATCCCTCGTTGGGAAAACGACCCGGGGAAAATACATACCTTTGTATTTCTTCGGAAAATATCTATCTTGTGTACTAAAACGATCAAATCATCAACTATCCGTAATTACCACATGAAAGTCATGAAACAAATGTGGTGCTACTCAAGATAGACTCTATAGCAAAGAATTGGCTCTGATCTAGTTTTAGTCTTATAATACAATTTAAAATAAACACACAGACTACTATACTTTTTAACAGCAAGTGATTAAAGTTAACACCTGTGGCTGCTGACCTGGCTAATATCTGAAACATACGCATCCGTCTCTGAACTGACTTAATCCTTGAAAAAGTCAAAAAACTATACAAGACAAGAATTTGCTGTTACTATGTGAGTTTATAAAACATCAAACCACCATTATATAAATATAAATTATAAGTCAAGCTAGAATAACAAAACTCATCCAAAAACATATCTCAAATCTCAATGAAATGAAATCAAGAAAATGACATAACTTTAATTTGATTAGTAAAATGTGGACTTGAATCAGATATTGTAAGTAGAATAAAAATCTGAAAATGCAAACAAAATAATAAGATAAACATACAATGTTCAAACACCTGCTAAACTACTTGTATTAGTTCTTTCTGCTTCAAATTCATTCTCAAACGCTACACTCAACTTACAATCATCTTAAAAAAACAGCACCACCAACATAGGCGCGAAAAGCATTACTTAGATAATTAAGTAGTAGCACAATCTCTCATCCTTCCTAATTGGCATTACCTCAGGTTAACTCACTGAACTTTCTTTCCAAAACTAAAATCTCTTCAATATATTTTAGATTATTAAAGAAAATGACTATCAGGAGTTCCAATTAAAATGTGATTAAATGAACTCAAGTAATTAGACAAGATAACTAACTTCAAAATGCAATGCCAAACACCCCTTCAAATAAAGAATGTAAAAAGTCAAAATGGAGAGAGATGAACATACCTTTACTGTATGTTGACATGTGGGATATAGGAGATAAGGGGCCAATAGAAGCCACTTCTACTTGTCTTTTCTTTCAATTCATCTGGGCATCTACCGATAAGCAAACTCAAAAGTGAAGGCAACAACTCTTCTGGTAGATCTTTCATCTTTGGGCAGCTGTAAAAGGATAGATGTTGGAGGGAGGTGAGGTGTTGGAGTCCCTTTGAAACCGTTTCCAATTTCTCAAACTTACATAAATAAAGGGTAGTAAGAGATGAAGGAAGCATATGAGACAATTGACTTCCACCAGTCACATCTTCTTCTTCTGCCGATCCACCAAATAGGTATAGTCTAACAAGAGAAGGTGGGAAGTTTTGTGGGCCAAACTTTGATAGGGGCTTCTTCAAACCCCCTATTTGTAAGAAAGCCATCTTAGGAGGCCAAAACCCAAAGGAATCAACATCCATGCTTTTACAATCTTTAATTATCAGCTCTGTTAACGAGGTGAGATTCGGCAAATCTGCAGCAGGAAATGACTCTATACTCGAACAATCTGCTATTGTTAATTCAGTGAGGTGAATGAAGCAAGTCAATTTATTGATTGATTTCAGATTTTTCCACCAGCTTATACATACAACCTCAAGCATCGCTGGCATGCTTGGGTTGAGAAGCTCCTTTTCCAGTAGTTTTTCACAATCGTCAATTATGAGTGACTTGAGCTTATGCCCTCCTCCTTCAATTGGGAAAGAGACAAATGCAATCGAATCACAACGAGTAATTTTCAATTCTTGAATGTTGTTTGGCAAATTACAACGCTCAAGATTTTGACATCTCCATACTTGCAAAATCCTAAGAGATGTTAGCTGGTTGCATCCATCCTCCTCTTTCTCTCCCAAACTCACCAATTTTGAACAATCCTCTACTACCAACTTCCTTAAATTCACAAGAACCTTACTTGCCTCTGCTTCTGATTCCCACAAATATCTTATTTCATTACAGTCATAGATACTTAATTCTTCAACTGCCCCAAGATTATGCATAATACCTCTCCACACATCATCACTAAGGTGTCGTTTGTTTTTTCAGAGCTTTTACCTCTTCATCTGCAAACCATGTCTGCAGAAGAAGAGGTACATTTAAGCTTTTCATCTGCAAAAAGAAGACCGTTTGTTTTTTGTGCTATTGAAGTACTTATTTCATTTTTCCTCTTATGTCTGCATTGGTGTAGAGGAAAGAAGTGGAAAAAAGACCTAAATTATGTCTGCATGGGTGAAGAGGAAAGAAGTGATTATATCCTCTTATGTCTGAAAAAAAACAAACGGTCTTCAAAACTAATGTCTGCGCGCCTGCAGACATAAGAGGAAAAAAGCTCTTCTTTGAAAAAACAAACAAGGCCTAAGTCCTGAAATATCATATATACTCATTCTGGTGATCGATGAAGCTGCACGAATTAGACTTGTCACTACACCATTACCACAACCAAAGAGCTCTAAAACCGTCAGTGAAGGTAGTGCTTCAAGTGAGACTTCAACCAAATTAGGACACTTCAATATTTCCAGCTTTTGAAGGCATGGAAATATTACTGAACCTACAACACCACTCTTGGTTGACCAAACTTCCCAGCCCCTCATACTAGTAATTCTCAGACTTTCAAGCTTAGGAAATGCAGTACATGTCCCAAGAAACTCTGCCCCCACGACTTTCACCTTATTTAGTTCACCAATAGCCAGCTTCTTAAGTGATGGCAGTTCCCCAAGTGGTGGTAGAAACATACAGTTTCCACATTTTCTAATACATACAGAAGTCAAACGCAGAAATGAGGGATCTCCAATCCAGTTTGGAAAAAA
Source organism: Chrysanthemum seticuspe (assembly GCA_019973895.1). Taxonomy (NCBI): domain Eukaryota; kingdom Viridiplantae; phylum Streptophyta; class Magnoliopsida; order Asterales; family Asteraceae; genus Chrysanthemum; species Chrysanthemum seticuspe. Next base: position 292,973,816 of record BPTQ01000008.1, read on the forward strand.
CTTACCTCCATATGACACAATTGCAAGATCTTTCAAGTTATCACTATGAGGCTTGAGCGCATCGAGGACTTCCTTTTCAAGTTTGTCATCACGAGAATCACCAAAGACATTACTCCATCCCATATGTAACTTACCAACCCTCTTTCGTGATAAGTTCACTTCCTGTATATCCCTTGCACTTTGCACTTTTTGCAGCTCATCAATATAAATCTCCGCTTGGAGATTCTTTAAGTTCCTAAGCCCAGATATAAAAAGGTCGTTGTTTTCAACAACAACTACTTTGTTGGAAAGAGTTTGTAGGCTTTTAATCTCACCAATCCGTAATGCTATCATATTCCAAAGCAATGTATCTCGAATGTCAAAATGCCGCAAATTTCTAAGCTTTAAGAAGTTGTCGGGCAACTTAGTCAACTTATGACAGCCGGAAACTATCAATGTCTGTAGATTATAAAGATTGCAGACGCTTTCTGGCAAATGTGTGATTCCAGTTCGAGATAAATTAAGATACCGTAAGTGCTTCATATTGCCAACACACTCTGGTACCTCATCTATGTTCAATCTACTCAATCTTAGAACCCTTAACAATGGTAACTGGGGAAAGTATGTCAACTAGAATCTTACTTGATAAGCAGTTGATCAACTGCACATCATTGGGCATAGCTAGAAACGTTCTCAAACTATTAGCTCTTTCGAATGCCTTGAACTTGTTGTAAGTCATAGATCCCTCACAAACAAATGACATATGGCGGTACTTTTTAAAAGCTTCCTTCCTAACATTCTTCTCCACATCTATGTCTAACCTTGAATAAAATTCTCCAGCAACAAATGTGGCTAAATCATTCATGAGATCGTGCATCACAAACAATGATTCGTCATCAGGGACATGTTGAAAAAATGACCTTGACAACAACTCTTGAAAATATTCCTCGCCCAAGCATTCCATTGTTTTATTTGTAGCTGAATTGTGCAAAAACCCTTCCGCCATCCACCATAGAATTAAGTCCTTCTTCTCAAACACGTAGTCCTTGGGGATCAAGCAACAATATGCAAACAATTGCTTAAGACAAGCAGAAAGATCATGGTAGCTTAGTCTAAGCGCGGGAAGAATACCACCTTCATCTTCTAACATCCATATCTCATTATCCAACAACTGCTTCCATTTTACTTCATCGGTCCTATTTCTCAATAAACGTCCAAGTGCTTCTAGAGCCAAAGGCAAGCCATCACATTTTTGAACGATGCCTTCACCATGTTGTCTTAGCTCTGGAAATAAATCAAAGTTATTTTCACCCAAAGCATTTTGAGCAAATAGAGACAGAGCATCGTTGGGTGACAACTTTTGTAGAATGTATGGATGATCATGGTTCAGCAGCTTTCTGAGCAATTCTTTCTTTCGAGTTGTGATGATAATTTTGCTTCCAGAAGCCCCTGCAAAAAATGGGCCCTCTAAGGTCTTCCAATCTTCCCACTTTTCGCTCCAAACATCATCCAAAACCAGCAGAAATCGTTTTCCCATAAGTCGATCTCTAAGAGCTACTTGAAGCAGATTCAAATCTGCAAAATCCCTATGTTCCCCGCTCACAGATTGATAGATAACTTTGCTTATATTGAAGCTATCAAAGTCATCAGATACACAAACCCATGCCTCGAGTTCAAAGTGATCCTTCACTAACTGATCATCATACAAAAGTTTAGCTAGAGTTGTTTTGCATATCCCTCCCATACCAACGATCGGAACTATGCTAAAGTTTTTGTTACATGATTCATCACTTAGGAGTTTCTGGACTAATTCCTTTTTATCACCTTCACGTCCGACAATACTCGCTGCATCTATCAGAGAGGTCTGGTAACGTCTATTTTTATCTTTTGACCCTTCATTTTTCACACTCAAACCAACTTTCTCCTTCTCGTCCATTAGTTCTTGTAATCTGGTGGAAATATCATCTAACTTGCTGCCCACCCTAGTACTTAGTGAGAAACTAGTGAAAAAAGTTGGCATGAGCTTTCTTACCTTTCTGGAGAAGCCTTCAGACTCATTGATAAGCTCGTGATGCATAGCATCCGTTTCCATATCATCGAGAATATCGTCTATGTCGTAAACCAAATGTTGGAGACCATTTAACCACTGTTTAACAGCTTCATCTTTGATTTCTTTCTGAGATGCATCACTAAGAAGAGCTCGGATCTGAGATAACGACCTCTCCCATTTCTTGAGCTCGGAATGAATTTCATTAGAGCGAGCAATCTTGTTCTCGAGTACAGATGTTAGCTTCCCAAAAACGTAATCAGCCATTACTGGTATGAAAAGGGTAAGAGCACGGATAGTAATAGAGATTTTTATGGAAAAGGTGCACAGAAACAATGATTTCAACCTTCCTTTATGGTGGATTAGTTGGTATAAAGTCTTTGTTTTCGTCAATCTTTTATAGTTTTATAATTGTTTTACAGTTGCTAGGAAGATGCAGACTGGGCTCCATTGGAAGATAAATAAGTAATACTAGTAGTACAAAACTTGCACATCATTCACCTGCTGCAGGCCACTTATATTAATCCAATTTGCAAAACAGTAATGATTTATGAATAATATTTGTGTCTAATAGAATGTACTATTTTCTACTAGTTTATTGACAGTGAATTCACGGGGTTAAATGAAAAAAAAGTGAAACCAATAGAAAATGTATTATACAAAGAGGGTGTTTATATATATTCTCCCTCAATGTTTTCTTATAACAACTTTTTTAAGAGTGCCAACAAAATAAAAAGTCTAGGAAGAAATTTCAACCATTAGCATCTTAAACATCCGTTATATATCAAAATAATCATATCGTAAAACACATAATGCACACCAAAAAACACACACAAAATAAGTAATACTACCACCACCATAAGATCATCAAACAACCACCCCCGTCGCCGGACGGAATAACCACGATCTAAACAGCTACCACAACCACCAAACGACATCACCATTGCAACCGATGGCCATTGCCGGGTTCCGCTGTCGCCCGTCAGCCACCGCCGCTCATTTCTGTTGTCTAAAAAAGGATAGTTTTTTCTTTTTCTTTTAAAGTTTATGCTATAAAGTGGGATAAAAATCTATGTTAACCTTCGGTCCAATCACAACCGATCGTAAAGTGGATGATGGATTTATATTTCTTGCTTTATTTTAGGGACCTACTATTCATACGGTGGCTACTGGGCAGCCTGCCAGGGAATATTCCTTTTTGTCCCCTCGCTTTTTCCAGTAAAATACAGTTTTTTGTCAGTTTTTGTTCCGTATTTCTGACAGTTTTAAGCGTTTGGCTTATTAAACTTTATATTTACAGTTCCGCATTTTCAAGTTTATAGCTTTTTGATATAAACAAAATTATAAAAATAAAAAAAAAATAAAAAAAAATAAAAAAAATAATAAAAAAAATAGCCACCGTATGAATAAAAACATAGCCACCGTATTAATAACTTATCCCTTATTTTATTACGCACGAGGATTTTTTTTTTTTTTTTTTTTTTTTTTTTTTTAAGAAAGAAAATTAGAAAAATGCTTGATCCATTATATAGTTATTTTTAATATTTTTTTTTATACAAATGGTCACGCTCAACTGCTCTAACTTCATTTAAATTTTGACACGTGTCATTTCTTTGGCGGCTCAACTGCTCGACCCATCCAATTTTTGACACGTGTCATTCTTTTATACTTTTTCTGAAAAAAAAAAATACAAAGGAATGACACGTGTCAAAACTTGGGTGAAGTCGAGCAGTTGAGCAGTCAAACATAACCAAAATGTGAAAATGATACTAAAAGTGGATCAAGTTTTTTTTTTTTTTTTTTTTTTTTTTTTTTTTTTTTTTTTTTTGATAATTTTCGCTTGTGTAATTTGTTATTATATTTTGCTTACCTATAAATTCATATTTACTAAGGGAAAAATCCCCACTATCTATTTAGTTTGATCTAATGGTGGTTATTAACCTAAAATTTAAAGGTAAACCTAAGTTCATGTTTTTTTTCTTGTCTTTTGTCTTTTTTATTCACATATATATATATATATATATATTTTTTAAAAATTCACGTCTTTTATTTTATTCATTTTTTTTAATTCGCATTTCTTTTAAATTCACGTTTTTTTTATTAATTCACGCTTTTTTTAATTCTCGTTTTTTTCTTCGCTTTCATACGTTTTCGTCCGTTTTCATATGTTTTCGTCCGTTTTCATTCGTTTTCATCAATTTTCTTTCGTTTTCGTCCATTTTTCATACGTTTTCATCCATTTTCAAACGTGTTTTTATGCTTTCATACGTTTTCGTCTGTTTTCATACGTATTCGTCAATTTTCTTACGTTTTCGTTCGTTTTCATACGTTTCTGACTATCACAAGTGATTTTATCACTTGTGATATTCTGAATATCATTTTGTGATATTATGAATATCACTTGTGATATTATGAATATCACTTGTGATTTTCTGGATATCACTTTGTGGTATTCTGGATATCACTTGTGATTTTCATTTTACAAAACATTAGTTGAAAATCATTTGTAATATTCAGAAAATCACTTGTGATATTCTGAATAGAATATCACAAGTGATTTTCTGAATATCACAGAATATCACTTGTGATCATCTGAATATCACAAAATATCACTTGTGATATTCTGAATATCACAGAATAGAATATCCGAACTCTTACGTCACGAACTTTATTGCTAACTATTTACATGCGAGATTGGAGATCTGGAGTTCCAGGAGAGTCCATTACCGCCACCACTATCATCAACAACATTATATCTCCATATGCTCATACCAACATCACAAAAATTGTTCTTACCAAAGATCAAAGCAACACAAAGTTCATGATGATTCTACGTCAAAATCAAAGAATCTACAAAGTTTAAAGACTAAATATCAAAGCAACACATTTGAGAACTACACAAATACAGAGATTCAAAGTCAAAAGAAGTATGAGCATGTTGGAGAAAGACGTAAAGATACCAGTACCAAAGATGTTAATGAAAGGCATACAACAACATATGATCACAACAACAACAAAGAACAAAGACACATGAGACATCAAGCTGATAAAGTTAAAGAAAGGAAAGCACATCTACTCACATGGAAGAAGATTGCTGGAAAGACGTCAAGCAACCTAGATGACCAACCCTTAGGGGGAGATTGTTGGGATTACGTGTAACTACTATCAAGTGTCAGTCATTTAACTATGTAATAGGTTGCTAAGTAATTACGTTTATATGTTAGTATTTATCACTAGGCTTATGAAGTAAGCCCATGGGCCTATGTATAGGAACATGTACATGTATTCCTGAAGAATGTGATTGTTCAAGACATTAAATTTAAGTATTGATTGTCGAGTGTTTTATGCTCCAGATTTATATGGTAAGAATATTTTTATATGTTTTAATGGTTGGAAATTTTATGTACATGCGATATGACAACGCTAAAATAATTTTTATAAAATCTATAATTTAAAATGGAATACACATGGCAACATTAATGTATAAATACAATCAAATCCACAAGCTAACATTAGGTAAAGTATATGAGCATAGTGCAAAATATTATGCATGTCAATATTTTAGAATTGACAAATACAAATGAAAAGAAATATGATTCAAGAGTGTAACACATGGTAATATTAAAAGAGGATGCTGGATCCACATAAAAAATCAACACAAAACATCCACACGCTGACGTGTCAGCCTCTGATTGATTGGTGGATTTTATTATACTTTCTCTCTCTTCTTTTTTATCCCACCAGTCAGTGGCTGACACGTCAGCGTGTGGATGTTTTGTGTGGATTTTTTATGTGGATCTAGCATCTCCCATATTAAAAACAAAGTTGCAAGTTGGAAATTGTAGTACATAAAATAATCATAGTACAGTAAAACCTCTATAAATTAATACTCGATAAATTAATAACCTCGATAAAATTAATAATTTGTCCGGTCCCAACTTGGGACCAGTACAAATTTAGACCCCAATCGATAAAATAATAAGATAATAATTTTTTTGAAACCCCAGTGTATATATATTAGTCCCAACGAAAGTATAAATTAATAATTACTAAAAATTTCATATATATGTGTGTGTGTGTATGTGTAAGAGAGATACACTCAAAATCCTAAGATTGTTTAGTAAAAAATGAATCCATAGTCACTTGTTTTTTATTGAACTTCAAATCTATATTGTTTATCTTACAATCTTCTTATTGCACTAAAGAGTTGGTGCGTTATCTTCTCGTATTGCAACAAAAAATGTTAATTTTATTTTCATAAAGTGTGAATGTTAATTCATAAAATGTTAATTGAAACTTGTTTTTCAAATTTATTTCGTCTCTAATGAGTATACATTGTAACTAGCTAGTATATTAGACTTGAAAATTTAATGATCATAAGTAAAACCTCTTTAAATTAATAAATTATTAATTTATCGATATAATAATATCTCGTTAAATTAATAAAATATCCCGGTCCCAACACTATTAATTTATAGAGGTTTTACTGTAATTACTTTTTCGTTACAGTTGTTAATTGAAATCATCATACGGAAATGTAGAATCCATCCGAGATGATTGAGCTTTAACTTGATCCAATCTTCATCGAAGAAGTTTAAGGGGGTGTTTGGTTCGCCGAATTCGTTGTAATTCGATGTAATTGTAATTCGAATTCCAATTACATAAGGTGTTTGGTTGGTTAATAGGCGGAATTGTAATTATTTAAATTACATTGGGCCCACTTTTTGATGTAATCTGAATTACAGTGGCATAGCCATGGAAAGTATTAATATTACAAAGGAATTCATACATTGGGCCCACAAATCTTTTACATATCTTTCTTACCCACTTTTTGTGGTTCAAATCATGTGGATTGTTTTGACTTTCGAAAATTTTCAAACGTTGTTATATCTACTACTGACAAAACGTTAGATTTTTTTTTCAACTTGTATTTCTTACATTAAATTTTACTTTGTAATGGTGACGAATTACATTACATCCTGCCAACCAAACACAAGACCAATTTCAACAATTCAAATTACAATTCATCCAAATTACAATTCCTTCTACAAATTACAATTCCATCAGAAACTTTCAGTGAACCAAACAGCCCCTAAGTAAACAATGTAGTCGTCATCTATGTCATGACGGATTTAAGGAAGCTCGTTGATTAATGCAAATGATTTATTATATTTTATTCATAAATCAGTAAAAAGTTTTTGACATGCTTCATCATCTTCAACATTCAATCTTAGCCAATCAATAATAGGCTAAGAGTCGAAGAAGTCTAATAAAAAACTGCACGTGTTAACAACTTAAAAAGAATATAAAGTATAAGACTTAATTATAGTATATTACCTTCAACTTATTTCAAAGACTCTTAAGTATATACTTAAGTTACAACAAAGTGTGAAGTTATTTCGATGACACACATGCATTGTTCAAATTTTAGACAAAAAATAGAAGATCTTGTGCTCTAATTTTTCCATAAACTATTTTTGTACAAAATGACTTTGTTAGAATATATGAAGATAGTATTATTTGTCTTGCCTATATATTGGGCTATTAATTAAAATATCAAATCAAAGTGCACAAATAAAGTGTTTAGTCATAATGTTCTGCCTGAAATAAGTTTTAGAAATGATACATGTGTATTTATGTCGACTTAGAAAGTGTAATGGCAAACAAATTATATATAAAAAGTGTATAAATCGCTAAAATCGTGTAATGCAAATATATCAATTAAAATCAACATCAAAAGATGCATAAAGTGTTTTAACAAAATAAAAGCAAAACATAAATATAGTTCATAAAAAACAGCATATAATAAGAATAAAATAAAACCAAAGCATGGCATTATTTAGAAAAGGATGAACACATGCAATAACGATGTTTTGAAAATTGATGCAGGTTTTAATGACCAGGTCTTAAATTTATAATATCTCGTTATACCTATGGTCTACCCTAGTGCACTAACGGGCAGTGTACCCGGTCGTGTGTAGTTAGTAATCGGTAAAGCCGAGGTCGTCCCAAGAGCTATGTGTGTTGGATTATTACTAAGTCTAGGTGCACAGATTAATAATGGTTTTGAAAAGGATTTAATTAATTAAACTACTAATGCAGAATAAGGCAAATAAAAGCAAATAAAGGATAAAAGGAAATCAATAGAGGAGAGTGGTGCTAACCTAGTTAATCCTCCTAGCTAGTTATGTCTACGTCTACTTACTTCCAATTACTTCAGGTGGGGTCAAATTCGAGAGGACAACATTTTGTCAATTCGCCCTAACCTATCAGCAAAGATGCCACCACATGAGAAATCAGGCGCACCGTCATAAGTCCTGTTGTTCCTGGTCCCCTAAGCCAAGTCATTAAGTACCGCTACATGCTAGATTTATAATAGTGAATGCCCGGCCGTTAGGAACTTAGACACGCACCCCCAAATTCTTAAGTTCATCCAAACGATAGGTGATCAGTTGGTCAAATCGCACAAGTAGAAAGGGTCGTCAGTTGGTCATATCTTACCCTTCCCGTCTCAGTCCGCTCACCTACGGTCAGTTGGTCATATCTCCTAGGCAATTGGCCTCTATCACCATTCAAAACTACCGAACCAAGGGTGGCTACCAATAAACTATGCTTGCATACACTTAGAAATAATTGTACGGAAGTAAAGTAAACGCAAACAAAACAATTAAGGAATCATAACTAGGCTAGCACCAAAAGGTGCTTAGCCACTCATATTAATCATGCAAACCAATTCAATATTCAAAGGTATGAAATACATGAATTGAAAGTAAAAGAAATATAAAACGCTAATGCTTATCGTAGGGGAGTGATTTCTCCCTTGGAGACAGCTCCGTATGCTCCTCTAGACCTGCCTTGAGCTTTTTCTTACGTTCTCAGAGTGTTGTGTGTGGAATGGAATGAATAGAAATGCTGGAATTCGTGGGGTATTTATAGGCCAGATCTGAGTTATGGCGTAACCAATATAGGAGTTACACCGTAACCTTCTATTTCTTCGAATAATGCACTAGATCTGCTGGTTACGGCGTAACCTAAAGAGTGGTTACGCCGTAGTCTTCAATAAGCTCGGTTACGTCGTAATAGATGCAGTAGTTACGGTGTAAGTATCAGTGGCGTGGAACCTCATTTGACCTAATGTAGTTACGTCGTAACATTTGGGAAGAGTTACGCCGTAACCTTATGATAAGTTGGCTTTCTGAGTCACGCAATAGTTACGGCGTAATGTGAGAGACGAGTTACGCCGTAACTTCTTCAAAATAGCATACTGTGATAAATCTTTAGATAATTCTCCAGTTCCGCGTCTCTTTAGCTCCAATGCTCGTAATTTACCTGAAAGTGGAAAACAATGGAAAACAAGCGTAAATCCATATAAATGATATAAACTACAAGCATTATCGGGGGGAATTGACACTTAATATTCAGGACTATTTGATGTTATCAAATATCCCCCTACTTGAACTCTACTTGCCCTCAAGTAGACCTTATTAGAAAGATTCCTAAAAAGATATCTCCCATAATCTGGAAAATATGAGTTTACAAATCCCTTATGCTAGAATAAAACAAAGCCGAACACCTCACGAAAGGGGAACAAACACTCAAATCTCTCAACTATTCTAAGTGTCAATTTCGGGGTGATCACTCAATCGCACAGTCATAACATGTATTCTATCATAAGCTTGGCGGTTACACAAATCTCCACCACTAGAGTTAAGGGCTAAAAAATTCTTGAAGGCAATATGGGTAGACACGACAAAGGTTAAGGGGTGACTCGTCATTACTAACATGTCACGGCGAAGTGGACAAAATCAATGATACATGACCAAATCCATGGCCAAGACACCAAAGATTGCTCGATGCATCACCTAGACATGCTTCATGACTAAAGGGTAGGATAAGACATGGGATATATAATTGGTGTAAAATAAAAAACAAGCAGGTAGTCTAAATCTATAACCAAGTCATCACCACATACCGTCCGCCCAAAGTTCAAGCTTTGAAGTCAAGAAACTGGATCATGAAATGCAAGGTAGATGTGTCATTAGAGGACGTCGTGATGGGCACACTACCTTTTCTCCAACTGTTGGCATAACTACCAACTCCAATCTTCAAATGTGACCGAGGTGGCCTCCTCGATACTAAATCAATAAAGCTCATACTACAGTGCTTATAACATCGCACTTTACAATAACATAACAATTTTTTTTAACATAACAATTAATACTAAACATAATATCCCCCCACTTGAGATGAACAATGGGAAATCGGGGGGTCTTCAATGATCTTCAGAAATGTTGTCGATGAAAGCGTGATTTCTGAACCTTTCCACTCGAACCTTGAACTTAGGCAAATGATGACTTCTCAATTACAAATAAAGACTACAGGGTAGGCTAAGGTGTATAGGTGTATCGAAATAATATATCGGGTTAACAAAATGAAAGGAATGGCTCAGAAGGGAGTATCTAGGGATATCTTGCACTAAAGATGAGTGCAACAAAAGGGTTTCACATGGGGGTCGAAAAGTCGAGGTGACTAATCGATAGACTCACAAAGGTAGGCTGTTTGGGTGATAATCCTATAATATTGCCTTCTAAAACTGAAAAGTCCAAATACATCTAGCTAACTCAACATACCTCGTCTATGGTCTCGAAATGATGCAAAGGCCAAGTTCTAAAGTTTACAAGCTACCGGCACACTCATAATTTGGTGGATTTGGGGTAAAATATTGGAAACGGATAAGGCTAATCTCACCATATAATATCAAGGGTTGTATGTGCTCGGCTAAGGTCTAATCTAGTTAGGTTAATAAAAACATGTCAAAATTTTAAAAATGGCATAATTTTTCAAAATAAACTAGAAAAATGAGGGCGAAATAAAGTTCAAGAGATAATTCTACTCCCGTTCCCCCACTTGAATTGTACAAAGTCCCTTTTGTACTAGGCATTAAATAAAGGTGAAGAGAAAGGTAGAATTAGAGCGAGAACTTCCCTGAAATTTGCTCCATAAAGAAGGAAGGCCCACGAAAAAGAGACGTGCCTTCGTATAAGCATCATGAACAAACTTCAATCCCTGAAATCACACTACCGACAAGCATAATTCTAAAAAGAAAAAATGAATAACAAACATAACTCACTTTCGTAGGAATCACGGTTGCATTTAGCGAATGCAACAAGCCTTTTGAACCACTTGGTGTCCCAAGTGGACGAGTGAAGCCTCGTGAGGGTTTACATGGAACACACCCACAAAGTTCATTTAAAATACTAATACAAGGTTATTGTGTTTTAAAATGAAAGAATTAAAGCAGAGGAAGGTTACGTCGTAACTCTTTTTAGGGAGTTACGCCGTAACTGGCAAAATCTGGTATAAGCTGCAAAGCGAGTAGTTACGGCGTAACCACTGAGATGGTATTACGCCGTAATTGGTAATGCGTCAAGAATTATGCTGCTAAAAGGTTGGTTACGGCGTAATCACCAAGAGGAGTTATGCCATAACTCTGTTCAGATCAGCAACTGCAGCAGCAATTAGTTCCTCGTTTCCTGCAAAAATAGTTAGAAAACACAAAACCCAATAGAAATGGAAACAAAATAAAAGAAAGGGATAATTCGGGTTGTCTCCTGAAAGAGCACTTTTCTTTATTTACGAGTCTTTAAGTTAGACTCAAAGCCGCGGGGCTTCTATGGGGGCCTTTGGACCTCCCTGACTTCTTCAATATCTTTCATCAAGTTATGCCTCATCCAGGCGACATTCGTAGCCGTTCTGAGGTATTCATTAGTTTCAGCTTTTCGGATTTTACAAAATTTCTCTTCCGGTCCCAAGTGGTAGCGAGCGAATTCGAATTTCTCGACAATAATAGGTGGTGGTCTCTTGTGGGGAATCCCAAGGAGTTTGCACCTCCTTTGCTCGTAAGCTTCATCGTCGGGATCAGTAAACTCCTCATTACCTTGCGACTCGAGGTAATCAAGGATCCCTTCAATGTCATCATCATCAGAAGCAATACCTTTGAACCATTCTTTATTGAGCAGATTCTTCACTAGTACGCGCTTACACTCTTCCTTTTCATCTCTAACCATCTCCTTGTCTTTCTCAATTGTTATTTCACTCGTGTTGTTGAGACTTTCATTGTTTGAATTTTCTCGATCCATGTATTCCTTCCAAATCTTCTCTTTGGTTATCGTATCCACATGTCCATACTTAATCTTTACTCAACTATCGAATCCTAGATTGTCCAACCAAGGTAAACTCGTTTTCTCATTGATGCGCGCAAAACCGTCAAGTTTCCTCACGCAAGCGTAAGAAAACCTAAAACAGCTTAAGCACGAAATCAATGAAGATCAGGAGAGTATAGTGTTTCCCCGGGTCGTTATGTCCCAGCGAGTTGTGCAATGGATTATCAAACGTTTAGTGATCGAGAAGATTTGAATGGATACAGAGATTTGATTTATGATTATAACTACAGAAATAGCCAACAAATTACAGCGGCTTAAATGCAAATTAAAGGAAATCTAAAAAGATAAAATCTATTAAATAAACGCTATCACTATTATTAAAATGATGTTTTTGTTCTTTTTGTTTTAATAAAACTTAATTAAAAACTACGTGACGTACAAGCAAAAACGTGAAACTTACACAATATTAACCCTAAAAATATGAAAATGATATTTTTATAAACCTAATGATAAAAGAAAATTATTAGAAAAAGAAAATTAATTTTACAACTAATTATCTAATTATTATTAATTAAAAACTATTTTTAACTATTAAATAATTACCTAAAATGCAAGAAATTAGGAAATAAAGCTAGAAAAATAAAATTATGAAATGAAAAAGTCTAAAATATCCAACTAGAATTTTAAAAACTATTTTTGTATTTTTCTGGTTATTTTTCTATTTTCTAGGAATTTTAAACTATTTAAAACTAATTAAATTATTAAAAATTACCAAATAAACTATGAAAAATCTAGAAAATTACTTTTTTTTACTTTTTATATTTATCTAAACCTAAGAAAATTGAAAAATTATTTTTTTGAACCTTTTTCTAATTTTTTGTATTAAAAGCTATTTAAAAATGATTAAAAACTAATTTAAATTGAGAAAAATAGCAAAACTACTTAGAAAAATCTGAAAATTTCAGGAAAAGTCTAAAATAATATTAGAAATATAAGAAAAATGGAAAAACAGGCTCTTGTGTGGAGAAATGTGAATCTGCTATGAAAGTGCTTATGGAATTAAGCACTTGATAAGCCAAAAGCTTACCAAAAGCTGCCAAACTGAAACACAAGCTATGATAAGCTAAATTAACTAAAATGCAACAAGTTTTAACAACCCAAGACCTCTTATTTGCAGTTAAGCACAGATTTGATGATTTTAATTTTGCTTAAAAACAGAAAAGGGGTACCAAGTTTGAGCCAATGCACAAGCTTAAAAATAAGCTAAAAAGGAAAACCAGAAATGAGAACCTCAAGGAGACCTGGGTAGGTGTTTATAACCCAAAAACCAGACCATGGGGAGCTCTTTTGAGCCTTGTGCAGGTTGCACAAAAACTGAGAAACATCTCAGTTACTGCTGAGACAGTGAACAGGGGAGATGAGGCTCACTTTGAGCTTATTTCCAAGCTTATCCAGAAGGCTTAAAGCAAGAACAGATATAAGGTCCTAAAGATAACCAAGCCAACTGCTTATATTCCAAAAATTAGGACCTAAAGACTTTTAATGAGTCCTGTGGATCAGCTGCACTTTCTGCATAAATCCAATATTGACAAGATTTGACTTTTGAACAATGAAGACACAGTTGACTTTTATGAAGTTTAATCTTGATTTAAGGACTGATAAAGGTGTATATTGATGAAAGGAAGTTATTACAACCTTGGTTAATGACTTCTAAACACAAAATGAATGACTTGCTCTTGAAAAAATCCAACAGTGACCTGTGAGATTGATTTTAATGAAATGTTGACTTTTGGTGGTTGCAGTCCCAAATTCTTGACTAAAATGAGTTCAAATAGACTTAAGAAACATGAACCAATGATAAGTACCCACTGATCAAGCCTTAAGGGCAGTTAAATCAGTCAATCCAAACACCCCTTTAAAACATTGATAGGCAAACTGAAACAAGTCCAAACACAGTACCAATACATAATATGATCAATCCTAGTTTATCAGACCTAAATACATGTACTAAGACAAGAATTACAGACAAAAACTACAAATGCATAATATGTATAAAAACTTGAATTGGACTTACAAATATCCAAAGCAACAATGGCTAGCAACTGAACCATGAACCATAAATCTATTCAAAATCAACCCAATAACTCAGTAACAAACCCATTCCATTTCTGCTTCACCCAATGACCAATTTCTGCACCTCTTTACCCCCTGTTTGACTTTTGTTGACCCTATTTGACTTTTATTGACCAAGAATCAAAATAAGTGGAAACTTAAATGTGAGCTTGCACAAAGCTAACATAAGCTCATTTAAGCTGATTGAAATTAAGAAATGACCATGATGAAGCTTTTGAATGAGCTTTTAACTTTGAAAATTTCAACAGTGGACAAATGATATCAAATGTAAACATAAACTAAAATTTTTGCTTGAATTAAGTTTTAATACACTGAAATACTTTAAGTTAACATACTTAAACAAAAGATTACAAGTTTATACTGAATTGAAAGACTTAACATGAAAACGACATAAGAAAAAAAATGAAAAATTACAAGACCCCCAAACTTGCTCCCATTGCTTCCTTTTTATAACCATTCTCTTTCTCTATCCACTCTGATCAAATCCCAGCTCTCCTTTGAGCCATTGGATGGCTAGAATGCATCTTGGCCTTTGATTCATTTTTGGCGGGAAACTTTTGTTTGACAGTTGGCTACTGTTATAGCACTAGGGGGGGGGGTGGAGTAGTAGGGGTGTGATGATTATTGAGGAGGGGGGGGGGAAAAGAGATAAGGCATGGGGAGGTTGAGTGTGCAGGGAAATCACAGGGCCAAGTGGGGAAGAAAGGTTTGGCGCCAAGGGATAAGTCAAACGGATTTTGACTTGGGCAGGTTAATAATCCAAGGGGTCCAAAATGGCTTTTTGACAGGGGTCCAAGGGGTACAAGGGTTCAAAATAGGTTTAAGCTTATAAAACACAAGGACTAGTTTTGTAAATCCTGCAAATTGAAGGACCATAGCTGCCAACTCAGAAAAGTTAATCCAAGGACTAAAAGTGACAATCATTAAAAGTGCAGGGACCAATTTTGCCATTTTCACATTTTCCAGGGACTAATTCTGCCAATTTTGAAACTTGAAGGACCATTTTTGTAATTTTCTCAAACTTTTAATATTTTTCACCAAAGGACTAAATTTGACAACTTTTGATTTTAAAAGGACCTTTGGTGACTTTACTTTTGAAATTATGTGCTCAGGGACTGTTTTTGACAACTTTTGATACTTGGGGGACTGAAACTGCAATTTTTGCAAATTTGATATGTTTTTCATCTGATTTTGATATTTTTGCATTTGAAACACATAAAACACTGATTTGTGATATTTTGATCATTTTGATGTGTTTCTGAGTGTTTTCAGATGATTTTGCAGTTTATTTTGTACAAAAATGATGAGTATTTACACACTCATCACTCATCATCATTGGTTGACGACCAAAATAATTCGTCTTTACCAATTCTCCCAGAGCTGCTTCTCCCGTTACACATATCGTCATACGGGTTGCATGATGCCCAGAAAATTTCTCCAGGAGATTTTACTCTTTCGCACCAGTGAATGCGTATTTCCTTGTTGTCAGTTTCACTTAAATGCTATCCATGCAGTAGATGTCTTTATTAGCCACTTCCTTATTTCATATGTGCTCCTCGTAATCAATTTTAGCTTCTTAAGAAGATTCGGGTTAATCTTGGCATCACCGAATTGTATTGCGTACCAGTCTTCAAACGCCAAATCACCGAACTTTATACAATGTCTTTCGCGCTCATGAGGGCATGTCCACTCTTCCTCTCTTTCACTATCCCCTCCGTTGCAATACTCGCGGAAGGGGTTGCATGTAGGTCATGCTCGTGTGGACTCCTCGTCAGTTATGATGACAGGAGTACACCAGTGAGTGATAAGTGGCTCTTCTTCATCTTCAAGGGAGAGTTTCTCTAGTCTTTCATTGTCAGTATATGCAGGCCACATAAATTTGTTATGGTTGATCCTATCATTATTGCTTCCTCCGTCGCAAACCTCATTTCTCGGGTCGCACGAGGCCCAAAGATCATACCAATCTCCCTTAGCAACTGGTATCATTTTGCACCAGTGATATATCTTCTTAGACATGGGCAGAGGGCACAAGTCAATGTCGTGAGACCATTCGTTTCCTGATTCTTCCATTTCCAGGAATTTTTCTGCCCATGTATCCCAGTTACGCCGTAACTGAGATTCTTGGTTACCGCGTAATTCTTTAGAGTCGTTTTCCTCAGTATTCTTCACAACCCCGTTATCGCTGTCAAACACATAGTTACGCCGTAACTCATAAGGCAGGTTACGGCGTAACTCAGATATGTCGACGAAATCATCCCCTGAATCCATATCATTGGCCTGAACCTTCGAGTTATCATCAACAAAAATTATTTTACATTCCATAGCTGGTTTAGATCCTTCAGGTTTATCGTTATTCTTCCTTACTTTTTCACTGAGCTTTTCCACCATTGATTCTAGGTTTTTCAGAGTTGTGTCGTGCTTGGAAAGGTTCCTCTCAGTGTTTTCCTGGAATTCTTTTAACCATTCATCTTGCTCCTTTTGTCTTTGGGCTGAACTTTCCAGGAACTTATTAATTATTTCTTCAAGACTGGGCTTTCTTTATCCATAAGGCCCACGGCTGTAATTTCCACGATAACCATTACTATTTCGATTATCTCCGTAAAATGGTCGATTTTCTCCATACTTAGCTTCTTCAATATTCTCTTCGTCCACATGAGGACAATTCTTCGTTAGATGTCCTCCTCCACAACTTTCACAACCTACTTGGATGGCATGAATGGTTTCTCCGACTTTCAGCATATCTCGACTGAGATTTTCAATTTTACTAGCTATTGCTGCAATTCCGTCAAAACTTCTGCCTTGGTTTCTTTTACTTCCTCCGTCGTGCCATTTTTGAGAGTGATCCGCCATTTTTTGAATGGCTTCAATTGCAAGAGTAGGAGTCATGTTCGGGATAGGTCCTTGATAGTCCAGCATTTGCCTTGTAGTTACGTTAATTCCTTTGTAGAAAATGTTGACCTTCTGCTGGTTGTTCAGATCATGCGTAGGACACTTGTAAAGGAGATCGTTGTATCTATCCCAGGCTTGATACAACGTTTCGTCGTCTTCTTGTTTGAAATTATGGATCTCCAAAATGTGGTTAGAAATCTTCGATGGTGGACAATATCTCTGAATAAAGTGCTTCTTAAGTAACGCCCAAGTATTAATTGCCCCGGCGGGCAATCTTTCGATCCATCTTTTGGCAGCTCCAGTAAGAGTCATAGGGAATACTCTTAGCATAACAGCATCATGAGACACGCCCGGAATGTTGAAAAGGCTTGCAATGTATAGGACATTTTCAACGTGCTCATATGCATCTTCGTCCCTGTTTCCTGAAAAAGGGTTAGCATGAAGCTCCCTCATAAATTGGTCTTTGATTTCGAAACGGACATCCGCTCCAATTGTCGGTCTTACGAGACCCGACCCTTGTTCTGCTCTTGTCAACGCCAAGTATTCCTCAAGAGTGAGGTCATCGATGTTAAAAACTTCCATGGTACCTGAAAACTTGAAATATGATCGTGAGAAAAGTTTAAAACGAAATTAAAGACTTAATATCAATCCTAAAATAACTCCCCGGCAGCGGCGCCAAAAACTTGATGCAGGTTTTACTGACCAGGTCTTAAATTTATAGTATCTCGTTATACCTATGGTCTACCCTAGTGCACTAACGGGCAGTGTATCCGGTCGTGTGTAGTGTAGTAATCGGTAAAGCCGAGGTCGTCCCAAGAGCTATGTGTGTTGGATTATTACTAAGTCTAGGTGTCACAGATTAATAATGGTTTTGAAAGGGATTTAATTAATTAAACTACTAATGCAGAATAAGGTAAATAAAAGCAAATAAAGGATAAAGGGAAATCAATAGAGGAGATTGGTGCTAACCTAGTTAATCCTCCTAGCTAGTTATGTCTATGTCTACTTACTTCCAATTACTTCAAGTGGGGTCAAATTCGAGAGGACAACATTTGGTCAATTCGCCCTAACCTATCAGCAAAGATGCCACCACAGGAGAAATTAGGCGCACCGTCATAATTCCTGTTGTTCCTGGTCCCCTAAGCCAAGTCATTAAGTACCACTACATGCTAGATTTATAATAGTGAATGCCCAGCCATTAGGAACTTAGACACGCACCCCCTAATTCTTAAGTTCATCCAAACGATAGGTGATCAGTTGGTCAAATCGCACAAGTAGAAAGGGTCGTCAGTTGGTCATATCTTACCCTTCTCTTTTCTCAGTCCGCTCACCTAGGGTCAGTTGGTCATATCTCCTAGGCAATTGGCCTCTATCGCCATTCAAAACTACCGAACCAAGGGTGGCTACCAATAAACTATGTATGCATACACTTAGAAATAATTGTACAGAAGTAAAGTAAACGCAAAAAAAAAAAAAACAATTAAGGAATCATAACTAGGCTAGCACCAAAAGGTGCTTAGCCGCTCATATTAATCATGCAAACCAATTCAATATTCAAAGGTACGAAATACATGAATTAAAAGTAAAAAAATATAAAACGCTAATGCTTATCGTAGGGGAGTGATTTCTCCCTTGGAGACAGCTCCGTATGCTCCTCTAGACATGCCTTGATCTTTTTCTCACGTTCTCAGAGTGTTGTGTGTGGAATGGAATGAATAGAAATGCTAGAATTCGTGAGCTATTTATAGGCCAGATCTGAGTTACGGCGTAACCAATATAGGAGTTACGTCGTAACCTTCTATTTCTTCGAATAATGCACTAGATCTGCTGGTTACGGCTAGGGGTGTCAAAAATCCCGACCCGACCCGAACCCGACTAAAGATAATCGGGTCGGGTTACTCGGGTCAATCGGGTCAACCCGTTTAACCCGAGTACGAACTAGTGTCGGGTATCGGGTTCAAATACTTTGCTTATTCGGGTTCGGGTCAACCCGACTAACCCGAGTTAGGATTTTTTTTTTTACTTTTGTAAATCTTTATTTAATTTTAATTGTTGAATGTATTCTTTAAAAGTCTAATTAATGTTGTTTTAAAATATGTTTAAAGGCATTTATATGAACGTTGATAAACAGTTATAGAGAAGTTCATGTTTTTAAAGAAATGAGATAAGCGGGTTAGAGCGTGAGTGTGTTTCTTTCTATTTTATAGGGAACAAGTTAAAGAGTTGTATCAAAAAAATATGTAACAAATAAATGCAACCAAAAAAATGTGTCATTTATACATGTGTTATTTTAGAAATTAAATTCTATGATTTTGTAAATGGCACAAACCCGAACCCGACATGACCCGACCCGACATGACCTGACCCGACTTGACCCGCACCCGACTAACCCGAGTTCAAATAGGGTCGGGTTCGGGTATATTATTTTTAGCCTCGACCCGACTTGGACCCGATTTGTTTGACCCGAACCCCGACCAACCCGACCCGATTAACACCCCTAGTTACGGCGTAACCTAAAGAGTGGTTACGCCGTAGTATTCAATAAGCTCGGTTACGTCGTAATAGATGCAGTAGTTACGGCGTAAGTATCAGCGGCGTGGAACCTCATTTGACCTAATGTAGTTACGTCGTAACCTTTGGGAAGAGTTACGCCGTAACCTTATGATAAGTTGGCTTTCTGAGTCACGCAATAGTTACGGCGTAATGTGAGAGACGAATTACCCCGTAACTTCTTCAAAATAGCATATTGTGATAAATCTTTAGATAATTCTCTAGTTCCGCGTCTATTTAGCTCCAATGCTCGTAATTTACCTGAAAGTGGAAAACAATGGAAAACAAGCGTAAATCCATATAAATGATATAAACTACAAGCATTATCGGGGGACATTGACACTTAATATTCAGGACTATTTGATGTTATCAAATATCAAAAATCGTCATCGTCATTTTCGTCATCCGTATCATCAGAAGGTGTATCCCCATCGTTAATGAAATTGGCTAAGTCATCTCCATCATCTGCCTCTAGATTCGTCACTATTAGTTTCAAGATCTTCTAAACCAATTCCACCTTCCTCATCGGTACCTTGTTGAACGGTATCTGATAAGGTTTTAAAAGGTACCATTTTGAGGGGTCGTTTAAGTCCTTATTTGATCACTTTTGTATCAGTTATTGCTTAATATCGTTCCTTTTCACTTTTTAGGTCTCGTGAAGGCAAAATGCTGGAATGGCACTTATTTGGACGAAAAGGCGCGAATATATGAAGAAAATGGCCAAAGTCGAAATCGAGACACTCACAGTTGCTGAAAGTAGAGGGCGACGGCGTCAGGTGCTATTGGCGACGCCGTCCCAAAATTATTGTGACGGGACAGAACCCAAAACTCGTATTTTCAAGAGACGGCGTCTAGTGGTGAAAGAGTAGGCCGTCGCTACTCAGACGGCCTAGATGCAATCCAGACGACGTCAGAAGCTGAAGAGGACGGCGTCACGGACATAAGGTGACGCCGTCGCAAGGTTAACGTGGCCAAGACGAAACCCTAATGGCGGCGACACGACGGCATCACTAAACATAAGGTGACGCCGTCGCAATTGTAATCTTATATATAGAATCCGAATTTTTCAGTCTTTGTGTGGAGAGTCTTTGGAGTAAAAACCTAAAACCGAACCTAAGGTGTCTTGTACAGTATTTTAGGGTTTTAAACCCTATCTTACATCAAGATAAGTCTTTACTTCATTAATTCAATTATGTCTTTGATTATTTGTGTGTATGCTTGCATGTTCTCCATGTCCGACTAATTTATTTGTGTGTTTGCTTAGGAAGTATGAAACTTAATTATTGAATATTGATTGGTTGTTTCTTATCTTAGTTGATTAATGATCTAGTAATGCGATAGGTCATTCGTTGTGCACTTAATGCTTGATTCATCTTTGTGAACCTTAGAGTATAATTACCTGAGTAATTGTAGGCTAAACCATCCGAAGAGCGCCTTAGAGTAGGAGTCTATAATCTCTAGTGGGTTTGTAGACAAGACCCTTTGGTAAGTTCGAAGAGTTAGGGAGAAACGCATACCCTACAACTTTAGACACACAACGCAACTAGGAATAAGACGTGACACTCAACCATCAATAGGAGATAATTAAGGAGTAATACAAACTAAGTAAACACATCTTTAAACTATCATACGAGCACACATTAATTAGACATAGACTCCCACAACCTTAGTTTAGATAATTAGATAATAGTAGAGTAATCGGTAGAAATACCAACCCCCCAAATCCAATACCCGAGATTCGTACCTTTCCATTTTCCTAAAATATAAAAAAGATAAAAAATAATCTTCCTCAACCTTAACCTTAGCGTAGTAACTCCCTACTAGCATTCCTATTCCCCTAGAGAATGATATCAATACCCGTGCCTTACCCTAATTACTACACTACAACGATTAGGTTCACTGCCTAGGGTGTTATAAAACTTGCTCGAAGAAAAGGAAGTTCCTTTGACCCCGAACGACGCGTGTAGCGTTATCAAGTTTTTGGCGCCGTTGCCGGGGAATAGAATAGCTAGTTAGTAGTCCACTTCGTTTAGGTTTCTTTGCTTGATTCCTATCAAGTAAACTTTTTTCCCATTTTTAGATTTCTCTTAGTCTATCCCCCTTCTTCGTGACCTTTGTTAGTAATTTCATCACTTTTCATCATGGAAGGTGATAATCAACAACCACGTCCCCATACAAACCCCCTTAAGCAACTCAGAACCCGCAGTTCCACCAAAACTCTTCTTGAACCATTTGCAGAACCCGAAAGAGAGCTCAATAGGCGAAGAAAAGCTCTCCATGATTCAGAACTTCAAGGCACTTCCATCAATTTTGATGAAGTTACATCTGATGAAGAATCTCCTCATTCCCCACAATCTCCCGAAACCATCATCATTGACAATCTAAGTCAAAATGGCGAGGAAGTCCTTGCCACTCCAACCAATAGCCCCATAAATCCTCCTAAAGCGAAAACTCTTGGGGAACACTCCTACCCTTCTGCGTCTGGATTCACCAATGCCATTGTCTATCCCTCGGAACAGATCAATGAGGTATTGCATGCATCTGATATTTGGCTAATCCAAAAGGCATGTCAATTCCATGGATCCCACAGTGAAAACCCAATTCACCACATCAAACAGTTTCTAAAAATTGTTGATGCTATCTATGCCGACGGAGCATCTAAGGAGACATCTAGACTCCGGTTTTTCCCATTTTCTCTTCAAGGGCGAGCCAAGGAGTGGCTCGATAAGCTCCCTTCAAGGTCCATTTTCACATGGGAACAACTTACAACTAAGTTCACCAGAAAGTTCTTTCCTCCTGGAAGAACTGCAGCAGTTAGGAGCAAAATTCTGCACTTCCATCAACCCGATGGAGAATCTATCACCAACTCCTGGAGTCGTTACAAAGATCTTATTCAACAAGCTCCACACCACGGTATTAACCTTTGGTTGCTTGTTCAAATATTTTACGACAATGTCTCCCGAAAGGATCAAAAAGGGATTGATTTCTCAACTGGCCGGAGAATCGCGAACCTCACCGCGGAAGAAGGGTGGAACCGAATAGAGGAATACATCCAATATCAAGACAGCCATTGGAATGAGCAGGAAAACGCGTCAAGCATTTCCACTTTCTCAAGTGAAGAGTTATCCTTAGATTATCGGATTGAGAAAGCACAAAGAAACTAGCTTACCTCATAAAATCACCAGAACCAAAAAGGCTGACTAACCCATATCTCATATGCGACATATGTGGAGGATCGCACGAGAGCGATGAGTGCAATGACACACACCAAGAAAGCGTCTTCCTCTCTAGTCATGATATTTATGATGACCCTTCACTCCTCGCATTTTATCAAACCGATGAATGTGATCCTTGGGGCAATCTGAAATGGAGAACGGAAGGAAAGGACGGACCTGATTACACCATCCGCGATCCTTTTGAAGAAAAACTCGGGCAGTTTACCATGGAAGGGGCTGCAATCTTGAAAGGTCTTGAGGAGTTTATCCGAGAGCAGCAAGCTGAATTAGAAAGTCAGTTCACCAATCTCCACAAAAGAATGAGTGGACCTGGCCTAGCACTTCACGATCCAACTTGCGCAATCACTACTCGATCAGGAACTACTACCAAGGATCCCCCACATCCCAACCGGGACCCCCTCACAAGGGAACCCGAGTTAGAAAATGAGGCGATTCCCACACCTCTCCCAACTCCTCTCGATCCTCCCCCACAAACACCAGCACCAGCCCAGCGACCAACTTTCTCACGGATTCCCTATCCCTCTCGTTTAAAAAATCAAAAGGCTGAAGAAGACAATGAAAAAATATTGTCTTACTTGAAACAAACATCCGTCAACATACCACTCCTTGATGTATTCTATCATATCCCTAAATACAGTATGTTAGTGCAAATATTACGATATTTAATCTATACAGTCTCGTTTGTTTTGATTGATGACAAACATGTAACTTGTAATACATAACGTAAAATGTACAAGTTACTTGTAATTACATTTGTCTCAACATACATTCAACACCTCTCGATGTCTCAAGTCCTCGTATGTTACAACACAGGTTCGTACATGTTTGTTATGTGGCATTATGATCAAACCCATTAACAAATCATTTAGAATGTTTAAAATACGTTTAGAGTCACTAAGTATTTTAATAGGTTAACCATTCTATTTCGAACCTCATTTTACATTTTGCATTCACAAGTATTTCAAAAGGTAACTAGACATTTTATCAACTAGTTACATAATACATTTTACAAGTTTACTTTGATAAACCTTTAATCTAAAAATGGAAATACATGTTACATCATGTCATGCATCATCTTTGAAATCCTTGGAAGATCACTTGAATATTTTGGTTAGATTGACACTCAATATATCAAATGTGATCTTAGTAAGATTTGGTAATATCTTGGAAAGATTTGAAGAAAGATTTTTTAGATTTTATGTCAGGTACCCACGGCACCAAATTGTATAAAGGACGGAACCCTTTTAAGGGGTCCGTGGTCCGTGGACGCTCCTGTCCACTTTTGGCTATAAATAGAAGCCCATTGTTTTCCCATTTCTTCACCACTTCAAAGCACATCTTCTCCACCTTCTTGCATACATTTAGATCAATCATTAACAATGTAGTAACACACATTAAACACCCTAATGATCATGATCATAATGCTTCTAACATTCATCTTTGTTGTAAGCATACTCTTTGATCAACCAAGGAAATCTTGGAGATCTAGCCATCCACACTCACCACAAGTTGAAGATCTATCACAAGAAGTTTAGGGAACTTGTGATCTTCATCATGAAGGCTTCCTATCAATGGAAGTTCATTTAGAAGTAGTTATTCATATCCATTAGACATTTGTGTCATGGATCATTAGTGTAAACATCATTGCATCATAACAACACTTTCACCAAACTAGATTAGATGGTTTATGTGTTTGTGCCATAAAACACAAGGTTTATTATGTTGGGCCATAAAACATATTGGGAGTGGTTGTACCCTTGTAAAGAACTCGACATCTAGCTTAGTGTCGGAAATATTGTATAGGCGACGTTAGGTTGGTTCTACCTCGAACTAGAACCCGGTATTTAGCTTTGTACCGGAAAAAGTGTAAGCGACGATTGTAAGGTTTTCTCCGCCGAGAAGGGAGCTTGTTGATTTAGTGAAGTAACTCTCGAGTTGGGTACTCGGGGAGTGGAGTAGGGCGGAAAGGAGATCCGTGACCGAACCACTATAAATCCTCGTGTTCGGTTTGCACTTTCCTTTCTTTATCTCTTTACTTTTATACTTGCACTATACTATTGTTTGTGATGTGGTTTGATGTTCATGATTGTGTGACAACTTGGTTTATCATGCTTTATATTAGTCACAAACAATAATTGGTACTTTCATATTATAACAAGCTTCATAAGCGATTTGATACTAAAGATCTAAAGTTTTTAAACGGTAACGTATTCACCCCCCCTCTACGTTTCCACACAGTAGATACTTCAAGAGGTTGATATCTAATCGGAAAAAGCTTGAAGGATTGATATCATTAGGGGAAGAATGTTCAGCTATCATCCAAAATAGCATGCCCAAGAAGAAGGAAGATCCGGGCAGTTTTACTATTCCTTGCTCTATAGGGGCGCTTTCTATGAAAAACGCCTTGGCAGATCTTGGGGCAAGCATTAACCTGATGCCTCACTCCCTGTTTCTTAAGCTCGGATATTCAGGGCTTAAACCAACTAGGATGAGTATCCAATTAGCTGATCGATCAATCAAATATCCCATTGGAGTTTGTGAGAACGTTCTTGTAAGGGTGGGGGAATTCAAATTTCCAGTCGATTTCGTAATTTTAGAGATGGAGGAAGATAATTTCGTCCCAATAATCCTTGGAAGACCCTTCTTGGCTACAGCTCGTGCCATCATTGATGTTCATGATGGTAAGCTCACTTTACGAGTAGGATCCGAGAGCTTGACTTTCGACATTAAGGATTCTATGAGACATTCTTCTTCCTGCGGTCGCCCCGTATATTTAGTTGAAGAAGTTGATGAATTTGTTGACGACATAGACGGCTGCATTGACGAGTATCTATTAAACGAATTCATGAATAATGATAACAACGTAATATACGACGACCATGAAATTGAGATGGTTGGAGCTGTGTCCTTTTATCCTCGTCAGGATGAAATTGAACCTATTGAGCTTCAGAGGCCAGGAAACCAGCTAAAACCATCGATCAAAGAGCCTCCTACCTTAGAACTAAAAGATCTCCCGAGTCACTTGGAATACGCCTTCCTTCAAGGAGAGGACCAACTCCCTGTCATCATAAGCTCCTCGCTAACCACTATTCAGAAAGAGAAGCTCTTAGAAGTCTTAAAAGAATATAAAGGGGTGATTGCGTGGAGTGTTGCCGACATTAAGGGAATCGATTCTACATTCTGTACTCACAAAATCCTCATGGAGGAAGATTACAAACCAACTGTTCAACCGCAAAGGCGGGTTAACCCTAACATCAAAGAGGTAGTGAAAAAAGAGGTCATTAAGCTTCTGGATGCAGGTCTCATCTACCCCATATCAGATAGCCCATGGGTCAGCCCGGTCCAAGTGGTTCCAAAAAAAGGAGGGATGACGGTTGTAAAAAATGAGAAGGGTGAGTTGGTGCCACAAAGAACGGTTACTGGGTGGCGTGTATGTATTGACTACAGAAAGTTGAATGATGCCACCCGGAAAGATCATTTTCCTCTACCGTTTATTGACCAAATGCTTGAAAGATTAGCAGGGCACGAATACTACTGTTTCCTTGATGGCTTTTCAGGTTACTTTCAAATTCCAATTGCTCCTGAAGATCAGGAGAAAACTACATTTACATGTCCTTACGGAACGTTCGCCTACAAGCGAATGCCTTTCGGGTTATGTAACGCACCCGCAACCTTTCAACGATGTATGATGGCCATATTCCACGAGTTAATTGAGGACAGCATGGAAGTTTTCATGGATGATTTCTCGGTGTTTGGAAATTCTTTCGACCTTTGTCTTTCCAACCTTAGGAAGATGTTGAAGCGATGCGAGGAAACTAATTTGGTTTTAAATTGGGAAAAATGCCATTTCATGGTAAAAGAAGGAATTGTCTTAGGGCATAAAGTCTCGGGGAAGGGAATTGGGGTCGATAGAGCAAAAATCGAAGCAATTTCCAAACTCCCCTATCCTACTACCGTTAAAGCCATTCGCAGCTTTCTTGGTCATGCCGGTTTTTATCGAAGGTTTATTAAAGATTTTTCGAAAATTGCCCGGCCTATGACACAGCTTCTTGTCAAGGATGCCCCTTTTGATTTTTCTGGAGAATGCAAGGAAGCATTTAACCGACTAAAGAAAGATCTCACTCAAGCACCTATAATGATCACCCCTGATTGGTCTCAGCCGTTCGAAATCATGTGTGATGCTAGTGATTATGCTGTCGGCGCAGTGCTCGGCCAAAGGAAGGAAAAGCATTTTCAACCAATCTACTATGCTTGCAAAACCATGAATGTAGCACAAGAGAACTATACAACCACTGAGAAAGAACTTTTAGCCGTTGTTTTTGCCTTCGACAAATTCAGGCAATATCTCGTTCTCTCTAAAACTGTCGTCTTCACAGATCACTCCGCCTTACGCTATTTGTTTTCAAAACAAGATGCTAAACCTCGCCTGATTAGATGGATCCTATTACTTCAAGAATTCGACATTGAAATTCGAGATAAAAAGGGGGCTGAAAATCTCGCCGCTGATCATCTATCACGCTTGGAGAACCCCGATCTTGAGAAGTCAGATCACACCGATATTCGTGACTCTTTTCCCGAGGAACGGCTAATGGCGATTAAAGAAAGTGAGCCATGGTATGCTGATTATGCTAACTACCTTTCCAGTAGAGTTTTGCCAAATTACATGACCAGACAAGATAAAAAGAAGTTCTTCACTACGCTAAAACATTCCTTCTGGGATGAACCCTTCCTTTTCCGTATATGTCCCGATCAAATCATTCGACGTTGCGTGGCCGGTAGAGAAATTGATCGAGTTCTGAAAGAATGTCATGCGGGACCATCTGGAGGACATCACGGTGTGAATATTACGGCACGAAAGGTTTTCGATGCCGGATTCTATTGGCCTACTGTTTTTCGAGACGTTAAGAGATTAGTTCAAATGTGTGATGCATGCCAACGATCAGGAAATATTTCACGACGGGATGAGTCACCTCAGAACTATATCCAAGTCTGCGAAATATTTGACGTTTGGGGAATAGACTTCATGGGACCTTTTCCATCTTCCGGAGGAAATGAATACATTCTCGTAGCTATCGACTATGTATCCAAATGGGTAGAAGCTCAAGCCCTTAGAACTAATGATGCAAGGGTAGTTATTCACTTTCTTAAAAAGCTCTTCGCACGATTTGGGATTCCTAAAGCATTAATCAGTGATAGAGGGACTCACTTTTGCAATGCTCAAATGGAAAAGGTGATGAAGAAGTATGGCGTCCCACATAGGTTTTCTACTGCATATCATCCTCAGACAAATGGACAAGTAGAAAACACAAACAGGGCATTAAAGCGGATACTTGAAAAAACGGTCCACCAAAATAGGAAAGATTGGGCATTCAAACTGGATGAAGCACTTTGGGCATTTAGAACTGCTTACAAAACACCTATCGGGACAACCCCTTTTCGCTTGGTATACGGAAAGGCTTGCCACCTCCCTATCGAACTTGAGCAGAAAGCATATTAGGCCCTTAAGGCCTGTAATATGGACTATTCTGAAGCAGGGTCAAATCGGTTCTTACAGCTTCAAGAATTGGATGAGCTGAGGCTGGAAGCATACGAATCATCAATCACTTACAAAGAAAGGGCAAAAAGATGGCACGATCAACGAATAAAGAATCCTAAAGAGTTTTTGGAAGGGGATAAAGTGCTCTTGTATAATTCGAGACTAAGATTATTCCCAGGAAAACTCAAATCTAGGTGGTATGGACCCTTTTCAGTAAAAAAACAGATGATCAATGGGGCAGTGGTGCTACTAGACCATGATGGAAGAGAATTCACAGTTAATGGGCAACGGGTGAAGCATTATCAATTGGATAATATTGAAATGGTGAACGATGAGGATATTGTTTTAGAAGAAGAGGGCGGTGGTGAGGAAACGTAGGAGCACGACTACGAGTCTAGCTACAAGACTCTTTAATAAAGAAAAGCGCTTCGTGGGAGGCAACCCATGCTTAATTGTTTGCTTATTAGTGTCATATATCTTTTATTAATTGTTTATCCTCATGTTTAAATTTGTAAAAATGCTTTATTTTGTTTTTAACTTTGTCTTAATTGCATATAAAGGTATTTTACATAAGGGATAAGTGTAGGGAGGATTACACACGTTTTCAAAAGAAACGTAAACATGAGAATAACAATTAACTAAAAGATATTTATGTTTGTTTGTTCGAGTCAAATGCTTGTATCGAGTCATAATGGATGTTTTGCAGAAATTTTTCCAGATTCTAAAGATGTAAATTTTCCAGAATTTTTTTCCAGAAAATCGCAGACCAGTTTTTGTCAGGATAAACTGACGGCGTCAGGATTGCAACCTGACGACGTCAGGAAGGAGTAAAAACATCAGATTACTTTTTCTCGTTTTCTGAGCTACTTATAAATTTTTGGAATTTTCCAGGTCTTAATTTTCTTAGAAATTCTGTAAACATCTATTCCACAAGCATTATATCCTAGTTTAAATCGAGTCTTATATATATTATTACCGCCGATTTTACGCGAAGGTTTCGTTTGTTTTCTTCAAGTGTGCAGGTTTAGTTTGTCAAGAAGAAGTTACATAAGATTGGAAGGAGCTTTTCACGCGGATAGGAAGTTGCATGACTAGCACAAAAAACCCTTACCACCCAAATTCCACCCAAAATGTGAGGATCGCCCTTAGATTAGTAGGAATTAAAGCATTCATCTTCAATGCTTAGAGTGTGAACCGGTAGTATATTAGATTCTAGAACTTGTTTTGTGATGCATTCCGAGATCGCAAGTGAGGCTACACTTGTGTAGTTAGGAATAACTAAATGATAAGAGGCATTAGGATAACCCTTGTTTGATACCTGTAATATAATTACTTCTTCCCCTTCGGTTGAGTAATTCCCCCACACCCTTTGCGTTGTACTCATCTTTAGTACACGATACCCCTAGTTAACCCCTCAGAGCCTATCCTTTTCGCGGTTCTCGTGATATTTAGGTTTTTCCGGAATATCAATGAAGAGCATTGTTTACACCCCACCCCCAAATATACACCCAAATCGCCTTAGCCTACCCCTTATGCACTCACTTTTAGTGCAAATATTTGTTATCACCATAAACCCTTAGTTCAATTATCTAGTTGCTTGCATAAGTTGCTAAGTCGAGTCATATCCTTTGTATACAGTTTTGGGATGATTGGGATTCATGGGAAAAGTTAAAGTTTATGAAATAACAGGAAGGGAACGTTAAATTCAAATTCCCTTTGTTTGCGTAATAATGTACCCCAAGTGTTTTGATCTTTTCAAATCGGGTCAAATTAGTATTAGAGTAATAAAAACTCAAGTGTAGGGATATGCTTATAAATCCCTAGTATTTTGATGTTATCTTAGAGGATGGTAGAGTAAAAGTGTGTGTGGAAAAAAAAAAAAAAAAAAAAAAAAAATGGAAAAAAAAATAGAGTGAAAAAAAAAAAAAAAAAAAAAAAAAAAAAAAAAAAAACAACATACGGGCTGCCATCCTACATCTATCCTTTAAATTTATGTTTGTTTATTTCCGTTACCTAGAGTTTTAGAGTGTCAAGTCTTGGCTTAGCAACGCCATTCTTCGTATGCATTTAACATAGAGATTTTTGACTTACCACCACTAAATAGCCTATCCCACCAAACCCTTATTTCCCTACCGTAAGCCTAACGTTACAACCCTTTAAAGACCTCTTTGATAGTCTTTCCTAGGTGCTTACGCCAAAGCGATGGAGGTTTGATCTATTCTCAAGCCTATGGTAATCTATGTACTAGGACCGGTTAATGAGTGTTTATCTTCCATTTCCTATATTGTTATATTTCATTTATACACCCGAGAGAGATGTGAGTATCCAAACACCCCATGTGAGGTGCTAGTATGTAATTTCCGTGCTTGTTATGACTTTTGCGGGGCTTATATGTGTTGTGGACCGTTTTGAATTAATGCTTCATGACCCCTAACTTATAAATTAATTGGCTAAAAGCACATTTGCTTGAGGACAAGCAAATAACAAGTGTAGGGATATTTGATAAGGTTTTAAAAGGTACCATTTTGAGGGGTCGTTTAAGTCCTTATTTGATCACTTTTGTATCCGTTATTGCTTAATATCGTTCCTTTTCACTTTTTAGGTCTCGTGAAGGCAAAATGCTGGAATGGCACTTATTTGGACGAAAAGGCGCGAATATATGAAGAAAATGGCCAAAGTCGAAATCGAGACACTCACAGTTGCTGAAAGTAGAGGGCGACGGCGTCAGGTGCTATTGGCGACGCCGTCCCAAAATTATTGTGACGGGACAGAACCCAAAACTCGTATTTTCAAGAGACGGCGTCTAGTGGTGAAAGAGTAGGCCGTCGCTACTCAGACGGCCTAGATGCAATCCAGACGACGTCAGAAGCTGAAGAGGACGGCGTCACGAACATAAGGTGACGCCGTCGCAAGGTTAACGTGGCCAAGACGAAACCCTAATGGCGGCGACACGACGGCGTCACTAAACATAAGGTGACGTCGTCGCAATTGTAATCTTATATATAGAATCCGAATTTTTCAGTCTTTGTGTGGAGAGTCTTTGGAGTAAAAACCTAAAACCGAACCTAAGGTGTCTTGTATAGTATTTTAGGGTTTTAAACCCTATCTTACATCAAGATAAGTATTTACTTCATTAATTCAATTATGTCTTTGATTATTTGTGTGTATGCTTGCATGTTCTCCATGTCCGGCTAATTTATTTGTGTGTTTGCTTAGGAAGTATGAAACTTAATTATTGAATATTGATTGGTTGTTTCTTATCTTAGTTGATTAATGATCTAGTAATGCGATAGGTCATTCGTTGTGCACTTAATGCTTGATTCATCTTTGTGAACCTTAGAGTATAATTACCTGAGTAATTGTAGGCTAAACCATCCGAAGAGCGCCTTAGAGTAGGAGTCTATAATCTCTAGTGGGTTTGTAGACAAGACCCTTTGGTAAGTTCGAAGAGTTAGGGAGAAACGCATACCCTACAACTTTAGACACACAACGCAACTAGGAATAAGACGTGACACTCAACCATCAATAGGAGATAATTAAGGAGTAATACAAACTAAGTAAACACATCTTTAAACTATCATACGAGCACACATTAATTAGACATAGACTCCCACAACCTTAGTTTAGATAATTAGATAATAGTAGAGTAATCGGTAGAAATACCAACCCCCCAAATCCAATACCCGAGATTCGTACCTTTCCATTTTCCTAAAATATAAAAAAGATAAAAAATAATCTTCCTCAACCTTAACCTTAGCGTAGTAACTCCCTACTAGCATTCCTATTCCCCTAGAGAACGATATCAATACCCGTGGCTTACCCTAATTACTACACTACAACGATTAGGTTCACTGCCTAGGGTGTTATAAAACTTGCTCGAAGAAAAGGAAGTTCCTTTGACCCCGAACGACGCGTGTAGCGTTATCAGTATCGCTAATGTGAATGGCATTATCTTCAATAATGTTATCAAGCTCATCATCCGTGTCTGCATCAATAAGCCTAAACGGTAGTGCATTGGATGACGACGTCCTTCGATTCTTGTTCGAACGACTAAAACTGACAGGTGCATCCTCATCAAGTAACTTTGCCAAACAGTAGAGTAACATGACATTAGTAGTATGTTGTATGTATATAGACTTTAACCAAAAAAAAGGAAAAATATAACACTTTTCAAAATAAAATATTTCAATAAATTAATACCACTTTAACATTATTTTGACTGGCATGATTGACCCATTTTTTTTCAATGCTTCTACATGTCCGTCTTCAGAAGATGGAATATCAACAACATTGTTTGTTACAACATCACTATTTTTAATCAATCTTCTACGTTTGCGGGGGACGGGGACAACATGCACAATTCAAAAATAATTTAATATATAATAAATTGTGCATTGTTTACCTAAAAAATATGTGATGAAAAATTTTCGGTGCAATATATAGTTTTAATTGTTACCACGTCATCATATGTTATTTTGATAACTGGTATATCATCCTCCGGCACATTGATAGAATCAGATGGTTTAGCGTTTTCTTCTTGATTGCTTGGCTAAATTGACACAAACCAAAAAAATTTAAAGTAAAGTATAAAAAACTAACTTACAAATTAATTCAAAAGTAATTTTTTTTTTTTTTTTTTTGTTGCTGCTTATAAAGATACATGTATACCTTTGATGTTTTGGTCTTCACCATAATGTGATGTTAAGAAACTTTATATTCGAATGATTATAATGGGGTGAAGATAATACTCTAAAACGGCTATATAATTATAGATGTGTGAAACACTTTTGTGTGTGGTAACATAATCTTCATTTTGGGTTAATACTTTAAACAAAATTTGTGTTGATGATCCAAGACTTTCAATGTCTACAAGAATGTCTATATATATGTCCATGTGAAAAACTTATTGACCTTTTACACATTTGTGGTTTTATTAAATAGAATGACGATGCAGTTTTTGGTGGACTTATATATCTTATGAGTTTATTCAAGAAACTTAAAATTAATACACGCACTACATTCTTTAATTTCAGCTTCTTCCTACTCTATTTACGGAAGAACTGAAACCTAAGAACAGTTGGATTTACTTAATCCATAATGGCGGAACTAAGCATACGATGTACATAAAGATGGATGCCGGGAATCGTTTTAAGCTGTATGAATCTGAGTGGCGTGCTTTTTTAGATGACAACAAATACAGGAACATGGCCACATTCCATTTCATTAGGGAAGAAGAGGACTGTTACTACGTAACAACGTACAACAATGCTAGATATGAATGCAATGGATACAATCTCGCTCATGTCGGTTATAGATAGCATAGCTGCTTGGTTACTTTGGAACAACTTGAACAATCGCTGGTAATTCCTAACCTATAATCATTACATTGTAACTTTATTGGAAATCTTATGAAAACAAGTCTCTTACATGACAATTTTTTTGTTCAAAACCGCTGTGACATAGGCCATTCATTGCGGTTGCCTGACCTCAACTGAGAATCCTTGTTGGGTTCAGTAAATACCCAAACCCCTTAATCTAGGATTTGAATAGAAAATAACCTAAGTGCTGACCGTTAAACACTAACAGGTCACTGAGTGCATAGTCTCTCAGTGAGCCATCTTCAGGACGCTCAGTAAGAGACATAGAAGAAGTCTCTCCACTCAGTAAGGCGGAACTTAAAGGGTGAAGACTGAGTCAAGAAGAAGATGGTGGATTCAGTAAGTGATGACAATAACTTACTGAATCCCTCAAACTTCTCTCCAACTACAAACACTGACGACAAACTGAAACTGAAGACTGAAGACTATGAAGACTGAAGAATGGGCGGGACAAAAACGGTTATGCTTGAAGCGATAAAGACAGAGTACTTATCTTCAAGAAGTCAACCTTCCCTAAAAGGCTCAGCATCAGTACTGACATGAAGAAAGTGACTTGGTCCCTTTACCTAATATAGTCTTTGTAAACAGAGACAAAATACATCAGTATTTTGTCTTCTGCAATATTGTCAGTTTGTCACTTAGGAAAGAGTTAAAACTCACACTTGTATAAATAGCATAAGAGATGGAGTGAAAGGTTAAGCTTGTGAATTGTAAAAACACACATACACGCAAGCCATCTTTCACTCCTCCAAATACAACTTAATCCCTGAGATAGCTCAGTGGGTACTTGTAGTTGTGCTCAGACATAGCCTGAGCTTAGAGAGGAGTTGCAAACACTTTGTCATTTCAATCCCTAGTACTGTTCCGCAAGTACTAGGGTAACGTATTCTTCTGATTTATTTCTAATAAGAATATGACGTTGAAAATTACTCTTGTGTTTTATTTATATCTTTTCAGTCATTGATTCACTATTAGTTGTGTTTACTTTACTAAAACTATTTTATAAAATAGTGAATAGGGAACAACAAGTGGTATCAGAGCAAGGCTGGTTATAAAACTGTTTTAAGCCGCTCTAAATGTTTTTAAATCAGGATCCTAAAATGGCTGAAATTGATGTACCCCAACTAGTCGATAAAAAGGGTGGAGCTTATTTAGCTGTTGCCCCCAGACTTGAAGTTGGTAAATTCAACAAATGGAAAAAGCGTATGCTTTGCTATTTGATTGGGATGGAACCTTATTATATCAAATGTATAAATGAAGGTCCATTTATCCCAAATACTGCTGAAGGTTTGCCTAAACCTGAAGCTCAGTGGACTCAGGATGAGAGAAGAGTGGGTCAACCAGGATCAAAGACTCAAAAGTATCATAATATCTTGTCTTCCTGACGATATTATGGAGTCAGTTATAAGCTGTAGTACGGCCAAACAAACCTAGGATGAC
Organism: Chrysanthemum seticuspe; assembly: GCA_019973895.1. NCBI lineage: Eukaryota > Viridiplantae > Streptophyta > Magnoliopsida > Asterales > Asteraceae > Chrysanthemum > Chrysanthemum seticuspe. The sequence goes on from BPTQ01000008.1 coordinate 293,009,167, forward strand.
CTGGTTCATAGTCATGAAGGTCCTTCTGATACCAAGGAAAATAGGATTATGGACCTGAAACTTGAGTATAATACCTTTAGGGCTAAGGAATCTGAAACTCTGTCTCAAACTTACATCCGTTACAAAAATCTTTTAAATGAACTATCAAATGATGGTGTTAAGTTGTCCAAACATGAAATCAATGTTGGCTTTGTCAATAGTCTCCCTGAGAAGTGGTTGAATTTCTCTCAGGGACTTAGGAATGCTAATCATATCTAGAATCTTGAGCTTCCTGAAATTTATGGGAAATTTGTCTATGAGGAAAACCTCATCAACAAACGATACCCTGACTTAAAGAAGTTTCAGGAAGTCAAGAAGTCCCTGACCACCACCTCATCACCAATATCAACTGCTTTCTATTCTAACAATGTTGTTCAAGATTTTCAGGAAAATTCAAATGATGAGCCTGATGAGAGATCAAGTGAGGAGTACCTAAATGACCTGAACACTGAATTTCAGGAAAGGGCACTCCTTGCTAACTCTCGAAGGTTTATAAAAAGAAACAAAGGTTTTTCAAATGCTAAAGCAAATGAGGACACTGAATGCTTTAAGTGTCACAAAAGAGGTCATTTTGCAAAAGACTGTTTTTCAAAAACAATTTCTGAACCCTCTTATAAACCATCAAATCAATCCTCAGGCTTTAGCAAATTTCAACCAAAAATCTATCAGTCTCATCAAAACTTTCAAAACAAATCTGATCAAAACAAAACTGTTGATTTTGAAGCTAAGTATAAGAAAGTCAAAGCTAAGCTTGCATTGCTCGAGGCCAGTCCCTCAGAAACAACAAAAAGTGTTCAATCTGTGCAGGGTAAAAACAAAGGCCTTGTTGCTGAAACCTTCGACTGGGTTGAAGAGCCAGTGTCATCAGATGATGAAATGGTGCATGTCAGTGCACTGATGGCCCTCTCAGAAGAGGACAAGCTAGCTGTTGGAAAGAATCATGCCAGGAATGGAGAATGGGTCAATATCACAATGAAGAAGGTAAATATCTTACTTTCTATGGATGATGACTCTGGTTGGCAGTCTTACATGAATTATCTTAATGTTGACCTTAAGTTCGTAGAAGAGCAAATACTGAATCTTTTTTTCAAAATACAACAAGCTAAGTTTTGAATTAAACAAGTGTAGGGATGAACTGCTTCTTTTAAAACAAGCTAAGCTTGAGGCTGTCACTTTGCAAATTCAAAACACTGAACTAGTTAAAAGAAATCAGGCTCTTCAAGACGAACTCAAAAAGGTTCAAGACATTCTTGATAGTTGGACTGCTAAGAATCCCAGGGTCTTTGATGCTATGGGAGCCCCCAGTAGCAAGAAGAGAGTCTTAGGTGAAGATCATCTTCCTGACTCTCTCAACAAAGACCAGGGTCCTAAGCCATTTGTGTCTGGTGGTATGATTACAAATATGTTGACCAGTCCCAAGCCCAGTGATTGGATTGATCGGGTTAATCCTGATAGTAAGCTTCCTAATTTCGATTCTGGAAGAATTCTAGAGCCTGAGAGTCAAGCTCTCAAGAGCATGCTTGGACTCCTTGATGTGCCCAGTTGTACTGAACACATTGAGTCTGAAGCAGAGTCTAATACAACGCTTCTACCCCTGGAACCTCTTCAGGGTGCTGCACCAAGCTCTGAGCTTACTCCAATGCAATTCAATCCTCATTCACCAAAAGAAAGGTTTGGACTTGGTAGAACCATCCTGAAAAGGCCAACAAAACCAACTCAACAAGAGTCAACTCCAACTGAGTCTTCCACATCCTTGACTCCCACTGAAGCTGACCAAATTCAGCAACTGACTGAACTTGTGAGGAAGCTAACTGAAAAGATGGATTCCATTGAAAAGGTACCTGAATCAATCAAGGAGACAAAGTCAGCTTCCTCTAGTTCCTCAAAGTCAAAGTCAAACCCCAAATCCAAGCAGAAGTGTGATCTATGCCACTATATCAGTCATACCACTGACAACTGTTATAGAATCCTTTTTTGTATGATCTGCAAAAAGGATGATCACAAAACTTCTGATCACTTATAATATGTGAGTTTACTCAGTGAAGCAAACTATACCAAAGTTGGTCATCAGTATGCTTCATACTCCAAGTCTGCTAAAAAATTTAGAGCAAAACCCTTTCCTCCTTGTCCCCACTATGGGTTTAATGATCATCACCTTGATGATTGTCTTATGAACACATGCTGTGATATTTGCGGAAATCCAGCTCATAAGACATCCCAGCATGACAGTGTCATCCATGCAAGGAGAAGTTCCAAGCAACCCAATATCACTGAGTCATCCTCAGTCTCTAAATGCAAAACCTGTGGTAGCACAATGCACTCAACCACTGACCATGAGTCGATTGCCAAATTCAAAGAGACCTTGAGACCCAAGCCCACTAGTAAGTGGGTCACTAAGAGAAACTAATTCAGTTTACTACTTGTGCAGAGACACGCCAGAGAGCCTATTTGGCATCTAGACAGTGGATGCTCAAGAAGCATGACTGGTGTGAAGGAGTATCTGCACAAGTATGTAAAGGAACCAGGACCCAAGGTAGTATTTGGTGATAACTCATCATGTCCCACTGAAGGTTATGGTTCAGTAAACTGCAATGGAATAGTTTTCTCTAGAATTGCTTATGTCAATGGTCTCAAATACAATCTCATCAGTGTCAGTCAACTATGTGATGCTAAGTACATTGTGCAATTCAATGACAAATAAGGTACCCTTTTCAATGCCAACAAAGAGGTTGTTTTGATAGCTCCTAGAAGAGATGATGTCTATGTCTTAGACATGTCTACTCTTTCTCAAGATGGAACTTGTCTCTTTGCCAAAGCCACTGAAACTATCAACTGGCTGTGGCACAAGAGACTCTCTCACTTAAACTTCAAAAACATCAACAACCTGGCAAAACAAAACAAGGTCCTTGGCTTACCATCACTGGTTTTTGCAAAAGATAAACCATGCTCAGCCTGTGAAAAAGGCAAACATCAAAGAGCATCTTTCAAAACAAAACAAAAATTTTCCATCAAAAGCTGCCTTCACCTCTTGCATATGGATCTCTTTGGACCAGTCAGTCCTAGATCAATCCAGCATGAGAAGTATACACTTGTCATTGTTGATGAGTTTTCAAGATACACTTGGGTATACTTTCTTTCCAAAAAGAGTCAGGCAGCTGACACAATAATGTCATTCATCAGGAACATTGAAAACCAAAATGACATTACTGTTAAACAAATCAGGACTGACAATGGTACTGAGTTCAGAAATGAAGAGCTTGAGATGTTCTGTGATGGAAAGGGAATCTCCCAAAAATTTTCATCTCCTTACACCCCTGAACAAAATGGGGTAGCTGAAAGGAAAAACAGAACTCTCATTGAGGCAGCTAGAACTATGTTAAATGGCTCAGCTCTTTCAAAACATTTCTGGACTGAAGCAGTCAAAACAGCCTGTTACACTCAAAACCAAGGTTGCAAAAATCGCGAATCGGTAGTGAGGCGGTCGACCCCCCGTAGCTTGTAATTGGTCTAGGCGGGATTAATCGGATTGGCATTTTTGGCAAGTTTTGGGTATTTCTCGGTAGTTTTGGGTATTCCCGAAAAGATTTTCCTTAAAAACATCTTGTAATAGATATAAACAGCGACTATAAGTGATTACATTTGTTCAGGGTTGCAAAAATAGCGAATCGGTGATTAATTGTATTGGCATTTTTGGCAAGTTTTAGGTATTTATGGCAAGTGTTGGTATTTTTGACAAGATTTTCCTTGAGAAACATCTTGTAATAGATATAAAAAGCGATTATAATTGATTATAACTAATTTACGGCGAGTTTAGAGTATTTCCGGTAAGATTTCTATGTTTTCGGCAAGTTTGACCATCGTTAACCACCGTTGACCAGGATTGACCGATTTGTTTGAACGATTTACACAAATCGGAAAGGTCGGTGGCCCAGTAGCACCTAATCAGTGATTAATCGGCCTTGTAGACCTATTTTTGCAACACTGCTCAAAACAGGTCAATCATTGTCAAAAGACATAACAAAATCCCTTATGAGATATTCAAAGGTAGACTTCCTGATATCAACTATTTTCATGTGTTTGGATGTCCTGTGTTTATTCATAACCACAAGGATCATCTATGCAAATTTAATGCCAAAGCTGATGATGGATACTTTCTAGGTTACTCACTGATCTCCAAAGCCTTCAGGGTATTTAACACAAGGAGACAACAAGTTGTGGAAACCTTTCATGTCACCTTTGATGAGAGTTCAGAAAGCATCAGGTTCACCAACACCTCAGTGGAGGAAATAGGAATTGATAACTCATCAAGATATCCTCCGGATGAGTATAACACTGAAATCAATTCCTCATACCAAGCTGATGCTAATATCTCATATTATGTCTTGCCTCACAACCTGTCACAACCAACTGTCAGTGAATTCATTGATAATCAATCAGTCCCTGCTGGGATAGGCAACACTGATCCAAATGATCAAGAACCTGTGATTCATGGAACCCAACCTGAACAAGACATCTCAACAGATGTTCTTAATGATTCTATGGCTCATACACCTGAACTCACTCCTGAGTCTCCAGTGACCTCCTCAAGTTCAGATCCTAGACCACAAAGTAAGTGGACAAAATCTCAGGACATTAAGCTTGTAAACATCATTGGTAAACCCACTGAGGGCATGCTCACTAGAAGCATGGCTGCTAAGTTAACTGCAGATTCAGCCAATGAATGTCTATATGCTGATTATCTATCAGATATAGAACCCAAAAGTGTCACTGAGGCTCTAAAACACCCAAGCTGGGTTCAGGCCATGCAAGAAGAACTTCAACAGTTTGATAAAAACAAGGTCATGACCTTGATCAAATGTCCTCAGGATGTCATAGTCATAGGAATGAAGTGGGTTTTCAGAAACAAAACTGATGAAAACGACACTGTCATTAAAAACAAAGCCAGACTTGTAGCTAAAGGTTACAGTCAACAAGAAGGCATTGACTATGATGAGACATTTGCTCCTGTTTCAAGAATGGAAGCCATCAGGATCTTCCTTGCATTTGCTACCTACATGAACTTCAAAGTTTACCAGATGGATGTAAAAAGTGCATTCCTGAATGGTGAACTCATGGAAGATGTGTATGTTCAGCAACCTCCTGGCTTTGAGAGTAGTGAATTTCCTGACTATGTCTGCAAGCTTGATAAAGCCCTTTATGGACTAAAACAAGCTCCCAGGGCATGGTATGAAACTCTCTCAGCCTTCCTGATCCAAAACAAGTTTGTCAGAGGAAAGATCGACAACACATTGTTTATCTACAGGACAAAACAAGATATGATACTAGTCCAAGTATATATTGATGACATCATCTTTGGCTCAACAAACTACACTCTTTGCAAACAGTTTGAAAAACTGATGACAAAGAAGTTTGAAATGAGCATGATGGGTGAACTCACATACTTCCTTGGACTACAAATCAGGTAAACTGATAAAGGAATCTCTATCAGTCAAGAGAAATACATAAGAAATCTCTTGAAGAAATATGAGATATCTGACTGTGCCTCAGTGAAGACACCAATGGTCCCTCCTAACAACCTTGGACCTGATATCACTGGCAAGTCAGTCAATCAAACCCATTTAAGAGGGATTGTTGGCTCACTGATGTATCTAACTGCTTCCAGACCAGACATACAATTCTCAGTCTGTCTAATTGCAAGATATCAGTCCAATCCCAAAGAATCCCACCTCACAGCAGCCAAAAGAATACTCAGGTACCTGAAGGGAACACCAAGCCTTGGACTCTATTATCCAAAGTGCTCAAGGTTTGATCTCAAAGGTTACTCTGATTCTAATTATGCTGGCTGCAACATGGACAGAAAAAGTACCTCAGGGTCCTGTCAATTTCTTGGAGGAAAATTGGTTTGTTGGAGTGCGAAAAAGCAACAATCAGTGTCTATGTCTTCAGCTGAAGCTGAGTATGTGGCTGCTGCAGGATGTTGTGCCAATGTTTTATGGATGAAAAGTCAACTCAGTGACTATGTCATCCATTACAAAATGGTACCCATCTTCTGTGACAACACCAGTGCAATTGCAATCTCCAACAACCCCGTCCTTCATCAAAGAACCAAACACATTGATATCAGATATCACTTCATCAGGGACCACATAATGAAAGGAGACATAGAACTCCATTTCATTCCCACTGAATATCAACTGGCTGATATCTTTACCAAACCTTTGGATGAACCTACCTTCAGGAGACTGAAAGCTGAATTAGTAATGCTTGACATTGAAAGTCAGGCATCTGAAAACCCATCTCAGTAAGTCCTCTGAAATGGTTCCTCCTCCCTGAACGAAACCCACAAAACATCCTCTCACTGAATGAGTAAGACTCATTCAGGGACCTTGACAGTTGATATTGAGCATTGAATGAGTAACTAAAAGATCCAAGTATCAGTTACTTAAATGTCCTAGGTTGGTAACTATGCCAATTTAATATAGGAATATATGTCTCTTTGTCTTACTGTCAACCATATCAAGGGTCCCTCACAAACTTACCTCATCCCCACTTGGCATTAAATGCCTCCTCTCACATAAAATATCTTAGTGATATTTTATTACTGCAAAAGTGCACTTTTACTGTGCACTGCAACTGTTCACTTGAAAAACGGGATTTTACTGCGGGTAGTGGAGGGTGGCATTAAATGTGGAAATTCAAAACGTTTTTAAAAACCGACTTTACAAATCCACAAGTATACACATTCCACCCCTCTCACCACTATATAAATACCCTCTTCAAAACCTCATAAACACACACCAAATATTTCTGCTAACAAAACTCTGTCAAAATCTTTTAAAACCCAGAAATCTGTGTGTTCTTCAAAACCTTTTCTGAAAATCTTCTCTGTAAACCTTTACAAAAGTTTTTCATCACAACCTAAGAGATTCAAACATTTGATTGTTCTTGTCTAGAAATTTCTTTTCAAAACCCTAAAACCTTTTTAATGGAAATGGCAAGAACACAATCTCTTCAGTTAGCTTCACAGTGGGTAGGAGATCTCAGCGATGTTTAATTTAAAACAAATAATGTCATAGGCAATTTTGAATATCCTCCAACTGTCCCAGCCTATAAAGACATTATGAAATTTTTGTATAACTGCCCACTGAAAACGGACTTTATTCAGTGTCCCTCTATACTGTACCAAAACCTCCTTAGGGAGTTTTGGGCAACAGCTAAGGCCTTTGACCCGACACCCGCTACTGATGAGAATAACCTTAGACAACTCAGGGAGTATCTCATCAGATTCAGTCTTAATGGGGGGCAACAATTCACCCTGGATTACAAAACTTTTTGCACCTCCACAGGGTTAGACTACAACAAAGGTGTTTATGTCGCCCATCCTGAACCCTCCACAGTGAAGGATGGGTTAAATCAAATCGTTTTAGATCCAACTATTTTGGACAAGACCCCAGTCACCAAAAGTTCATTTCTCGTGGCTTGGAGGATCCTATTCACTTTTTTGATTCAGGTCCTCGGCAGGAACCACTCATCCACTGAACAAGTTAACTCTATTCAGTTGATGATGGCATACTTCTTGATGAATAGGGTCAATGTCGACATAGGGGGGATCATTTACAGTGATCTCGTAACCAAGCTACAGAGCAAAACTAGGACGGAATACGTTTCATATCCTAGGTTTGTCTCTTGTGCTTTGCAAGTGTTACTGGGTACAAATTATCCCCAGGAAGAAAAACTTGGAGCTTTACCTGGCATCCTGAGCCAATCAAATTTTCAAAAGGACCCATCCCTTGTTACTAATATTGAATTGACGGCCCATATGGTTGCTGTAAAAAACCAGAGGGAATCAGTGTCTCCTAACCCTGCTCCTATAAAGAGAAAAGGGAAGTCTCAGACTGGGACTAAAACCAAACCCAACTCTCAGGGCCCTGAGGCTTTAGGAGCACAGCCTAAAAGGCAAAGAAAGCCCTAGAATGATTTGCCACCCACTGGAGACCAAGCAACATCCACCCAGGTGACAACGAAGGACACTGATAAATCGCAATCAGTGCCCTTGGTCCCAACTACTACTCCCCAAGATCCAGAGGGAAACAAACAACCCGCTGGTAGGAGAGCGCCTTCCACAACGCCCAGTGATGACATTAGCAAATCAAAGCCTTTGTCTGAGGGCACACTGAATGATCCCAAAGACTCAGAGGGAACCAAACAACCTGCTGATAGGGATATCACTTTCACTGACTCTGCTAAAGGCACTAGGAAAAACCCATCAGTGTCTCAGGGGTCTCAGGGAGACAAAGACTCGGAGGGACAGGAACAACCCGCCGATATGGAACCCAAAACCAATCCTGACTCCAGAGAAGGCACTGGGAAATGCCCACCAGTGTCTGAGGGGTCAACGGGGGACAAAGACTCAGAGGGAAATATACCACCCGCTGATATGGAACCCATCACCAACCCCTTGTTAACCGTTGCTGATGTTACTGGGATACTATTTTCTGACGATGAACTTGCTGACAGTGATGCTGAAATTTTATCAGCAGGGGAAGAAGTGGACACTGAGGTTCAAGCTGAACAAGGACCTCAGCCTAATCCAAAGGAGCATATTGAATCACCATTCCAGCCTGACAATGATGACTCCTCTTCCTCCACTGACGAGTTCAACAGATTTGATAATGTTCTTCCACTGACTGAAAGACAGCTGGTTCAGTGGATCACCAAAGCTTCAAGGAAACTATACTCAGGGGTTACTGAAACATTGTGGGAACAACATACTGAAGTTGGTGCAAGTTATGCAGATCTGAAGGCTGAGGTACAAGCCTTTGATGAAAACGTTCATGAGCACAGGGACTTGATGTATGACAATATTCACAGACTAGATGAAAATTTGGCTAAATTCTCCAGACACCTTCAGGGTGTTGGCACACAGGTGGAAGAAATCAGGGAATCTGTCAAAAGACCCAGCGCTAAACTCTAAAGTGCTGGAGGCTACTGAGGCATACTTGAAACAATCCTCCAGCCTCACTGAACTGCTCGAAATGCTCAAATCAGCAAATGTTCAGGATCTTCATTCTTCAGTCCAGTCTCTTCAAGCTACATTGAGCTCTGTGAAGTACGTTGGCTCAGGCATCTACTTCCTTGGCCTGGAATCTTGGGCCGCGCATGACTGCTTTGGAAGTATCTTAGGCTAATTTGGAAGCTAAAGTCACTGGCATTCAAACAGATACTTCATATATCAAGGCCATGATCACTGAAATTTATCAGGCCTTCAAGGGTCAAGCTGCTCAGTCCCCCTCAGCACCAACACCAACTCTTGCCCTCACTAACGCTCTGACAACAGTTGAGGGGGAGAACACTGCTGAAGAAACTCCTCTTCACACTGAGGGGGAGCCAACACCATCAATATCTGTAGCACCAATATCATCATCACCACCAGTCTCAGTTGTACCTATCTCATCAGTACCACCAACAACATCAACAACAAAAACACTGACAGTCACACCACCTATCATGACAACAACACCACCCTTGGTTGCATCATCTTCCTCAGGCCAGGACAAAGGAAAAGGCATAATAACAACCACTGAGCCTGAGAAGATTCCTTACAAAATCGGTGACACTGAATACCTTCTCACACCTTAACAGCTAAGTAAATATCTTGCTAAAGAAGAAAGGAGATTGAAACAAGCTAAGGAAGATAAGAAGAGTAAGGAAGCACTGGTTAAAGTGATTGCCGAAGAAGATGAGAATGTGGGAATTGATCCAAAGAAGCTTGTAAAGGGTCAGGCAGGACAGAGGTTCAAGGATGCTCAGGCAGCAAAAATGGCTGAAATGAAAAAGCAGTTGGAAGAAAAGAACAAAAGAACTGCAACCATCAGGAAAGCAAGAATTGACCATTATAATTGGACAATGACAAGCAGAAGACTGCCTGAGAAGATCACTGATGTCAAAATCATCCCCAGATCCAAACCACTGGCAATGAACGTCTACAGGGGGGATGATAAGAGACATTTCGAGGTTCATGATCCCCTAAAATTCACTGACTTTGGGATCACTGAACTCGATGAACTCGGTCTAATAATAGAAAAGAAGCAAAATACGGTGGTTAAGGAGCTGATGAAGATGCTAAGTAAAAGATATGAAAGACTGAGAGATGCACCAGCACAACTGTGAATTCAGCCTGCCTTAACTGCACCTCAAGGATCTCAACCACAATCATCCACTGGCAAAAGGAAAAGAGTTGAGTTCAAGCCTGAGATTAAAGTACCTGGACTAGAGTGTAACAGGGAACTGCCAGAAGATGTTAAGTTCGTAAACTGTCTAGTGATTGAAAAGCCTGAAAGAGGGCTATTCTTTATTGATGTCTATGGAAACCCAACATTCCAAAGGTGGAGTGATATCGATCAAGCAGGAGTGGCTACAATGCTCAGCTATATTCCAGTGGCCTCTCAAATTCAGACTCCTTCAAGTGTCAGATTCTGTGCTGACTTAAATGCCAAGATAAGAGACCATCCTGACACGGAAACACTCATCGCCAAGAAAGTCAAGCTTGAAGCACTGGGAATCCATCTGGACTGACATCATTTTGAATATCCTCAAACTGACATCATTTTGAATTATCTTTTGTACTAGTGATAGGAAATTTGTAATTTGATCAATAAACGATGTATGTTTTGTTAAAATATTCAGTGTTCCTTATTGTATTCATTAGTACACTCAGTGTAAGAAGAAGCCAGTTGCTCACTTATACTGATCAAATACTTAGGCTATTTGTATATCCAAATAGGGGGAGACTGTTGGGTTCAGTAAATACCCAAACCCCTTAATCTAGGATTTGAATATAAAATAACCTAAGTGCTGACCGTTAAACACTAACATGTCACTGAGTGCATAGTCTCTCAGTGAGCCATCTTCAGGACGCTCAGTAAGAGACATAGAAGAAGTCTCTCCACTCAGTAAGCCGGAACTTACAGGGAGAAGACTGAGTCAAGAAGAAGATGGTGGATTCAGTAAGTGATGACAATAACTTACTGAATCCCTCAAACTTCTCTCCAACTACAAACACTGACGACAAACTGAAACTGAAGACTGAAGACTATGAAGACTGAAGAATGGGCGGGACAAAAACGGTTATGCTTGAAGCGATAAAGACGGAGTACTTATCTTCAAGAAGTCAACCTTCCCTAAAAGGCTCAGCATCAGTACTGACATGAAGAAAGTGACTTGGTCCCTTTACCTAATATAGTCTTTGTAAACAGAGACAAAATACATCAGTATTTTGTCTTCTGCAATATTGTCAGTTTGTCACTTAGGAAAGAGTTAAAACTCACACTTGTATAAATAGCATAAGAGATGGAGTGAAAGGTTAAGCTTGTGAATTGTAAAAACACACATACACGCAAGCTATCTTTCACTCCTCCAAATACAACTTAATCCCTGAGATAGCTCAGTGGGTACTTGTAGTTGTGCTCAGACATAGCCTGAGCTTAGAGAGGAGTTGCAAACACTTTGTCATTTCAATCCCTAGTACTGTTCCTCAAGTACTAGGGTAACGTATTCTTCTGATTTATTTCTAATAAGAATATGACGTTGAAAATTACTCTTGTGTTTTATTTATATCTTTTCAGTCATTGATTCACTATTAGTTGTGTTTAATTTACTAAAACTATTTTATAAAATAGTGAATAGGGAACAACAATCCTCAATTCCGCGTTCTTGTGAGTGGCTTGCTTGTAGCAACTGTCACTCACCGCCGGATTGAGCTGCTGGATGAAGATAGACATGTGCATGTGTTTGGAGGACATGGTTGGCATATTTTAGTTCAAGTTGAAAACCTGGCCGCTGGCACAAGATTGGTTTTCACAAACTTGTTAAACAATTATGTTTCCCTGATGCCATTTGGTGCGGCTGGTATGGAGACGCGTCATGATATGGTAGAACGTATGGTACTGAACTAGAGAAAGCCTTTCATGAGAAGTCCAACAGACGAAGGTATATAAATGAAACTGTAGGCATAATATATGTACTTATTTCGAGAAAATGAAAACCTTTCAATATTTTAATTTTATATTTTTGTTTGTTTACTTGAAATGTAGATAAAGGGATGCAACATATGTGCCAATGGGAAGGGCACACTAAGCATGACATTGAGAGGGAATGTTTTTACGCACCGATTCTGGCGTACGTGACCGACAAAGGATGTTTGGTAAGTAGTAAATATGCAATTGATTGATGTTACTATATACTTTAGTAAATGGACATATTTACTCTGTTGAGTTTATCATCTTAGCTATACGTTGAGTTGATTGTGTTACCGTATCAAATATACTCGAATTTTATGATTATGAAACGGTTATGCTAAGTATAGACCACTTATTGATAACATATAATTTTGGTTTTACGAATTTCTATCACTATGTTATTGATTGTTGCCGAGAAAGTTCGCATGTAGTCACTTTTTCTTGTTGGCTTTCAGTGATATAATTTTGTTTTTCACAATTTAGTCTGTTATATTTTGGTGACATCAGTCAAATTTACTAAAGGATTTGGTTGCAACTTTGACTGAGATTTCATGTTTGAAGTGTTTGACTTTGAATACAAGGACAAATTTATTCTGTTGATTATATTGTCTTACCTATAAGTTGAGTTTATTGCTTACAATACTTCTCATATTAATGCAGGACATTCCTCATCACTTTGTCAAGCCACGTGAGATGTGGAAGTACCACAATGCACTTCTGCAATACGCTGGAGAAGAGGAGTTCTATGTTGATGTTGAATTGGAACACCATAGTGACAAGCCAAAAAGCAAAAACCACGTGATGATAAATTGTAGATGGAAGGAAATTGTTAGGATCTGTCAGTGGGAACCTAACAAAATGATCCGGTTCAAGCTTGTTCAAAATATGCCAGACGTCCGAGTTTCATTGCCTTCCCGTAAGAAAGTTCTTATTCTTGTCTTTCACATATGTTAAGACATCCGACATCGTGCATCAAAGTTTCTGTCTTTGTTTATGACTCCACCTGTTATGGTTAGACATGCTTCAGAATATGCATTTGGAATGCTTATGTTTTATATTTTGTGTTTTGGACTGCTTATGAACGACTGCCTTTATGAACAATATTATCTAACGATATGTTATTAAAGTAATGGCAACTACAACTACGTTATGCAGTTACTTGTAAGGGTTTGTGATATCTGTAGAATACAGTTTATTTTATTGTGAAGGTTAATTTTGGATTCTCCAATTGCATAGGTTACACTTTTAAATATTTTGTAAATGTTGGTGAAGGTGTTGATTAAAATTGACTCCAGTTTTTACGAATGCCATTCATTGATAACATCAAGAGCAAATTGCAGTTCGCAATTAACACATATACGAATTTTGATTAGGCTTACTTTCATTCTGCTGGGATTGTAATAGTTTAATGGGATTGGTTTTATGAGCCATTATAAATTTTAGTTTTATAAATAGATTGGCCATTTATAGGGAAAATTGTATAAACAAAAATTTACATACTTGATCCTTAAAAAAAGGCTTTTATGTATATAGTTAAAAGACATCTTAGAATGTTGTACAACATGTTTGACTTTGTTAGTTGATGAAAAATAATGGCAATGGATCAATTAAATGGAACAAAAAAAGTGTTGATACCTAATATATATATATATATATAAATATATATATATTTTAATACATTTAATTACCTTATCAAATTGGGCTAAAAAAGCACAGTACATTGGGCTAAGATTGGTAGTTTATTAACTTTCTATACACAACTCACAAACCGAGTTTTAAATATGGGAACCGAGTTATAGTAAGAATGACACCAATAATATAGTTAACACCTCAATACACGCTTAATTATATCCGTTATTTTAGGTTGATTCAACAACCTTACGATTGTAGTGATTTCTAGTATGTTGATACATAATTAATTGATGTTGATATGCGGTTTCATATTTGATAAAAAAAAAAGGCTTAACCTGAGAAGTTTTTGATTTTCTAGTTTGTATAAACTGTATTAAGGATCAATGTCTTCAAGCCTATATGTTGATGAATGATTCATTGTGTAAACCTTAGTTAAGAATCGTTGACAATATGTCGTCCATTATTTTTTGAAATGGTATGTATGAATTGATTATTGGTTGAAATAATATAGTTGAAAGTTTACGAAAAAAAAAGAAAGTGTAGTGTTTGTATACCTTTTAGAAAGGTGTTGTGTTTATATTGATTAGGAAATTAGTAGTTGGTATAAAGTCATTGAGTTAGTCATATTATACGGTACTAAAAATGAAATTGTTGGAGCATCTTAAATCTCCATATCAGACACGAGTTAGTATTATTGTGATTATGCCATAACTCGTGATTCTTAAACATCCAAGAGCCACAAGAACTTTACAAAAGCAGTGTGTTCATCCTCTTCCAACCACATTATGATCACAAATAGTTTCATTTGATTGATACACGCCTACGAAATATTGGCTCGATATATGCATCCTCTCAGTGAAGCTATAATAGTCACAAACTTTCTAGCTACCACATGGTTAATTACGTTTTATCTTGAACATGTCAAACAAATAAAACTAGTTGAATGACTTAACATTTTGTATGCATGATCTTACCAACATATTTTTTATTTATTACTATTAGAGAAAAATGATCATAATTAATAGATAATGTTGATGCAAGTCTTATTCTAATAAACTAAACACACAATGCACACTTCCTTAGCCATGGCCCGGTATATATGGTCCATTAGTGCATGGTCCAACCAACATGAACTTGTTAGTTGGTGGCCCCATGGGACCTAGTCACCAAGGCTTTTGTTAGTAACACGATGTGTAAATTTAGATTGATTGAACCTTGATGAAAGAGGACTTTTGAAGCCTGCAGGTTGGTGTGCCAACACATGACACCTTTATCATCTGGTCCACGTACAAGACCATAGTCTGTAAACAGGTAGAGCATGTCAAATGGATGTAATGACTTGTCGCTTAGATAGTTAGATGTCGATTATGCTTATAAACCTCCATTGTTTGGTGAGGTATACAAATAAACTTTGGTGAAAGAAAATTGTGTTTGCGATAATTGAAGAAGTGGGGATGATTTATGGACATGAAAGTTTATGGAAAAGTAAATAAGCAAATTTTTGAAAAATACTATGGTTAGTATAAAAATGATATGACATGATTTAACAACCGACATGATAAAAACCATAGTATCAGAGATGTGTGGGAAACGGTGTACACTTTTAATAATAAAATCAGAATACAATAACAGTATATAAATAAACAGAAACAAAAACAGTAAATAAAACAGACAGAACGGGGTAGAAGCAGAAGACAGACACTATAGACGTATAATAAAAAAAAGCAGTAAAGACACTTGTACGAGGCTCGTATTGAATACGATTCCCTTAAAACAGATTCGCCGTCTGTTTCCCAGGGTACAACGTACGCAGCTGTTGTACAACCGGACCTGACTAACTTGCCTGAAAATCGCTGAAAGACTCGTGTGTTTCTGAGCGAAGAGCTGCTGGAACTCGTCTGAATGAAGTTACGGTTTACTGTCTGTGTCCTAAAACCGAATGAGATGTGTTTAATATATAGGCTAAACCTATCTTGGTCACCAAGAAAAGATATTAGCCTGTATATACACAGATACGCAAATCTGTTAGTTATTAAACACGGTTTCGATATCTTCTATTTATTTAAAACCGATTCTGTCTAACTTGTTTACAAATTTAAATCAGTTCCAAAAATAAATAGACACAAATCTGGAAATAATGATACTGAAATCTGCAGCAAAAAGATACGCAGGTATGCGAGATTTCGGAGCTGCATTCGTGTCCGTAGGTCGCGCGGGCTCGCATGAGTTCAGAAGCTTCGAACCCATTTTGGCCCAGAAATCCTGAAATCTGCACCCCCCCTGCGCGCGCGCACGTAGGTGTTGGAGTAAAACCAACAAATCATTTTGAAGGTTCATATCAAGATTTCTATATAAACACACTTCCACTTCCTTTTCTAGGCGATGTGGGATGTGTTTGTTTTCCCAAATTTGTGTTTCACGTGTCCCACTTTGAGACACGATATCTCATTCATATTAACTCCATTTTGGACATACTTTAGCTCGTTGCGAAGCTCTCGTCGAGGAGAACGCAAGGCTATCAAGAAATATAAATATATATAACATATACATATATTAAATAATGTCCAAAAATTTGCAAAAACTCATTTGCAAAACTTTTTTTCCAACAATCCCCCACATGAATGGAAATCGGTCGAAAACACACGAAAGTTTCGGTGAAATTTCTGCGGTTAAGTCTTGCATAGGATAGGTAGGTGTAACCCTTTGAACCTTCCCTTGTGAGATGCACTTAGTCTCCTAGATCTGAGTAGACGCGATGTCCTTGAACTCATCATCCATTTACGTAGACGACATTACACTTCACACAAGACTCTCCCTGACACTGTCAAGTCCTCATAGTCGTGTTCGTTATGGTCATGAACACTAGCCTGGTTCTGCAAGAGCTCTTAGGAATTGCGCCCCCACATTTCCCTTCGAAGCGACCCCACTTCTCTCTCACATAGGTGATTTCATCTTGAATCATTAAAAAACATATGTTTTGCGATTTCATCTTGAATCATTATGCTTTATGATTTCATCCTGAATCATTAAAGCCATATGTTTAACCTCTCAACAAGTCACATTTGTTATAGGAATGGACTACGAAAGTTACAATATTTAGTAACTCCCCCACATTGATGTGACTTCCCCTACATTTCTATGATTAGGTTGTCATATTGAACCCAGATCTTGGGATCTCCAGTCAACTGGGTTAGGTTTTCCTTCATAGAAACTCATTCCTTCAAGGGCTTTAGTCCCATTCCTCTAGACGACTTACTTACTAACTCTCTGCTTAAGCCTTTCGTAAGCGGATCCGCGATGTTATCCTTTGACGTCACATAGTCAATTGAGATAACTCCTGTTGAGAGTAGTTGTCGTATCGAATTATGTCGACGACGGATATGTCTGGACTTTCCATTATACATTATGCTATGAGCTCTGCCAATTGCCGATTGACTATCACAATGTATACTAATAGCCGTTACCGGTTTAGGCCACCTTGGTATGTCCTCTACGAATTGACGTAGCCATTCCGCCTCTTGTCCGCATTTATCTAACGCGATAAATTCTGATTCCATCGTGGACTTAGCTATAACAGTTTGCTTGGAAGACTTCCAAGATATAGCCGCTCCTCCTAGTGTAAACACATATCCACTAGTCGATCTAGAATCCTTTATGTCAGATATCCAATTTGCATCACTGTATCCCTCGATAACAGCTGGATATCGATCATAATGCAGTCCATAATCGCGACTGTATCTCAAATAGTGAAGTACCCTAGTCATAGCTGCCCAATGTGCATAGCTTGGGTTACTAGTATACCTACTTAGCCTGCTAACAGCATATGCTAAGTCAGGTCGGGTACCTGTCATTAAGTACATTAACATGCCAATAATTCTTGAATACTCTAATTGGGCAACACCTAAGCCTCTATTTTTAGATAGATGCTTACTGGTATCAATTGGAGTTCTAGCTAGGCCGGAATCCCCCGCATTATGAGTATTAAGAATTTTGTCCACATAATGTGCTTGACTTAACACAAGTCCATTCTGAGTTCGTATGATCTTTATTCCAAGGATCACATCAGCCAAACCCATATCCTTCATGTCAAACTTTGATTTCAACATGTCTTTAGTAGATTTGATCATCTTGTCGTTACTGCCAACGATAAGCATATCATCAACATATAAACACAAGATTACATATCCACTATTTGTGTCTTTGACATAAACACATTTGTCGCATTCATTAATTTTGAAACCACTCTCTAGCATGGCGTGGTCAAATTTTTGATGCCATTGTTTGGGAGCTTGCTTTAAGCCATATAATGACTTAACAAGCCTACAAACTTTGTTCTCTTGTCCAGGAGCCATGAAACCCTCAGGTTGATTCATGTAGATTTCTTCTTCTAAATCTCCGTTTAGAAATGCCGTTTTCACATCCATTTGGTGAACTTCCAAATTTCTTAAAGCGGCAATAGCAAGTATCATCCTAATCGAGGTTATTCGCGTAACATGTGAATATGTATCAAAGTAATCAAGACCTTCTCGTTGTCTAAATCCTTTGATTACTAATCTTGCTTTATACTTGTCAATGGTGCCATCGGCTTTCATCTTCTTCTTGAAGATCCATTTATAGCCTAGTGGTTTACAACCAGGAGGTAAATCCACGAGCTCCCAAGTATGATTTTGTAAAATAGAATCTATTTCACTTTTAATGGCTTCTTTCCATTGAGGCCCTTCTGAGGAAGTAACCGCTTCTCGGTATGAAGTAGGTTCGTTTTCAACCATAAAAGAAACAAAATCGGGTCCAAACGATTTCTCGGTTCTTGCCCTTTTGCTTCTTCTAGGTTCAACCTCTTCTTCCTCAGTTTGATCTTGTCTCTCATCTTGGAGATCATTATCATCTCGTTGTCTCTTATCTTGGACAACTTCTTCATCTATTCTAGATGAACTTCCAGTTTCCTTCGTTAAACAAGGAAATATAGTTTCAAAGAATGAAGCATTCCTTGATTCCATTAATGTACCCTTTTGTATATCTGGATTTTTCGAATCATGTACAATGAAGCGATAAGCACTGCTATTCTTAGCATATCCGATGAATATACAATCCACAGATTTAGGTCCAATCTTTTGGGCCTTGGGAGTCGGTATAGCGACCTTTGCTAGACACCCCCACACTCGTAAGTACTGATATGATGGCTTTCTTCCCATCCATAATTCATAAGGGGTCTCTTCCTTTTCCTTACGAGGTATCTTATTTAAAAGATAAGTAGCCGTTAAAATGGCTTCCCCCCACATGTCCTGGCTTAGACCAGAACTTATCAACATGGCATTAACCATTTCTTTCAAGGTACGGTTCTTCCTTTCGGCAATACCGTTCTGCTGAGGTGAATAGGGAGCAGTGAATTCGTGTCTAATTCCATGTTTCGCACATAGGTCAGCGAATGGAGACACATATTCACCTCCTCTATCACTTCGGACCACCTTGATTTTCTTACTAAGTTGATTCTCAACTTCGTTTTTGTATAGAACAAACTTGTCTATAGCTTCCTCTTTACTTTTCAGTAAGTAAACATAGCAATACTTTGTACAATCATCAATAAACGTGATAAAGTACTTATTGCCACCTTTTGTGGGTAGTGATTTCAAATCACATATGTCAGTGTGTATCATATCAAGTGGTTCGGTTTTTCGTTCAACCGATTTGAAAGATGCTCTTGTAAGTTTGGCTTCAACACAAGTTTCACATTTATATTTTGAGTCAATATGGAAATTAGGTATGCAATTAAATTTAATCAAACGACGCATCGAATTAAAATTTACATGTCCAAGATGGCCATGCCACATATTAGAAGACTCAATAAAGTAAGTAGAAGAATTCATTTTATTGATATCATTCTTAACAACCATTACATTGAGCTTAAACATACCATTCAGGGCATATCCCCTACCAACATAAACTTGATTCTTAGAAAGAACAAACTTATCAGACTCAAAACCAAGACGAAAACCAAACTTGTTCAATTGCCAACCAGACACAAGATTCTTGCGAATCTCTGGAACATACAAGACATTAGTCAACTTGAGCTCTTTCTCGGATGTCATCTTCAAGATTACATCTCCTTCACCCTTGATTTCAGCAGTTGCAGAGTTGCCCATGTACAGCTTCTCTCCACTATCAACTGCTCTGAAAGAGTGAAACATACTCTTATCAGCACACACATGACGGGTAGCTCCAGTATCCACCCACCATTACCTGTTGTTGGAACCTACCAGGTTAACTTCAGAGATCATGTCAATGACATCAGACACCATAGCAATCATGTCCACATCTTCATTCACCATATTAGCCTGGCGTGGAGTCACCCGCTTCGGCATCTTACAATTAGGAGCACGATGACCTGGCTGGTCACAGTTGAAACACACCCCTTGGAACTTCTGTTTCACAATTGCAGCTTTAGGAGCAAGGTACTCAGACTTCCCTTTGCCCTTCTTGTCATTCTTTCCTTTTCCTTTGCCTTTAGCTTTGACATTGGACTTTGAAGATGACGAAACATGCTCAACCATATTAGCCTTTGCAGAATCAGGCGTATACGTGTTTTTCTGAGCCAGCTTGTTGTCCTCTTCAATACGAAGACGAACAACCAAGTCTTCAACACTCATCTCCATTCGCTTATGCTTCAGGTAGTTCTTGAATTCTACCCAGCTTGGAGGTAACTTTTCAATAATAGCAGCAACTTGAAAAGTTTCACTCAAAGTCATTCCCTCAGCATGAATGTCGTGTAGCAGAACCTGCAGATCTTGAACCTGACTTATCACATTCTTTGAATCAACCATCTTGTAATCCAAAAAACGAGCTACCACGAATTTCTTTGTACCAGCATCCTCAGTTTTGTACTTGCGTTCCAATGACTCCCATAATTCTTTGGCAGTCTTGGTCTTGCAGTACACGTTGTACAAAGAATCAACCAAACCATTCAGAACATAATTGTGACACAAAAAATCTGAATGTTTCCATGCTTCCAAGGCTTGAACAGCCTGTTGATTAAAGGATTGACCTTCTGCAGGAGGTTCCACGTTAGGTGGGTTTTCTTTTAAGAACCGCGCAAGGTTCAAAGTAGTCAGATAGAAAAACATCTTCTGTTGCCACCTCTTGAAATTCTGCCCATTGAATTTCTCTGGTTTCTCAGCATGATTAGCAACCGTGTTGGTAACTGGCGCACCAGGTACGTTCACAGTAGTAGTCACAGGAGGGGTAGTCGTGTTTGTCATCCTGAAAATCAAACACAAACAGTTAAACAAACTGTTTTAAATGGTATCTACTTGTACCAGATCTGATTCAACAAAACTCTAGCTTGGTTTTGATGGATCGAATAAATCAGTTTAATAGAAACTCTATCTCGGTTTCTTTAAAACTGATAATAAAACCGCTTAAAAAAACGTTATAGATCTGTAATCCAAATCTGTATGTTAAAAACTGTTTAATAGAAACTGATTTCCAAAGAAACTCAACAAGGTTTCGACAGAAAACAGTTATAAAATTCTGTTAATACTAAATCCGATTTTTAACAAAGTGTTATAAATCGGTTAAACCGAATCTGTTTTAAGACTGTGGGAAACGGTGTACACTTTTAATAATAAAATCAGAATACAATAACAGTATATAAATAAACAGAAACAAAAACAGTAAATAAAACAGACAGAACGGGGTAGAAGCAGAAGACAGACACTATAGACGTATAATAAACAAAAGCAGTAAAGACACTTGTACGAGGCTCGTATTGAATACGATTCCCTTAAAACAGATTCGCCGTCTGTTTCCCAGGGTACAACGTACGCAGCTGTTGTACAACCGGACCTGACTAACTTGCCTGAAAATCGCTGAAAGACTCGTGTGTTTCTGAGCGAAGAGCTGCTGGAACTCGTCTGAATGAAGTTACGGTTTACTGTCTGTGTCCTAAAACCGAATGAGATGTGTTTAATATATAGGCTAAACCTATCTTGGTCACCAAGAAAAGATATTAGCCTGTATATACACAGATACGCAAATCTGTTAGTTATTAAACACGGTTTCGATATCTTCTATTTATTTAAAACCGATTCTGTCTAACTTGTTTACAAATTTAAATCAGTTCCAAAAATAAATAGACACAAATCTGGAAATAATGATACTGAAATCTGCAGCAAAAAGATACGCAGGTATGCGAGATTTCGGAGCTGCATTCGTGCGGGCTCGCATGAGTTCAGAAGCTTCGAACCCATTTTGGCCCAGAAATCTGCACCCCCCCTGCGCGCGCGCACGTAGGTGTTGGAGTAAAACCAACAAATCATTTTGAAGGTTCATATCAAGATTTCTATATAAACACACTCCCACTTCCTTTTCTAGGCAATGTGGGATGTGTTTGTTTTCCCAAATTTGTGTTTCACGTGTCCCACTTTGAGACACGATATCTCATTCATATTAACTCCATTTTGGACATACTTTAGCTCGTTGCGAAGCTCTCGTCGAGGAGAACGCAAAGCTATCAAGAAATATAAATATATATAACATATACATATATTAAATAATGTCCAAAATTTGCAAAAACTCATTTGCAAAACTATTTTTCCAACAAGATGCTCTAATCATGATATATGTACCATTTAAGGAAAATAAAATGATTGTTACACCGAAAATTCATGACTAATAACATGTTAAGAAACAAGATGACGCTAAGTGAAAAAATCAAAAGTGTAAATTTAAAGTTAGAAAATCATGATTGATACGTTAAACTCTTAATTGATTAGACATGAATTTAAACATATGTTATGTTTTTGTGTCATTGCTCTTGATCATCAAAAGGATAAATACAACAACACCTAACTACTATACACTTCGATTACAACTACTGTACAAGATTACAAGTTATGGTAACAATTGCATCCGTGACATGACATTTTCATTCTTCCATCATTGCCAACGAAAATTTCTCTTGCAATTGTGACCTAAGCCACTTTTCACCATTCAAATAAAAATTCACAGGTAGTACACACACATGAATCGGCATGTGTACCCCGATGCTCCATGCATATTGACGCCTTCTTGGAATTGAAGGGGACGTGGGACGCCATTTGATGCCTAATGCCACATAAGGATACACCATTGATGATGACGTATAGTCTATATCCGGGTCACGGACCCGCCCAAAACCTAATACTGATAAGCCCAGCATGAGCTGGGCTACGCTGATAAGCGTTTAGGCCCACGAAGGCCCACCTACGAATCTATTTACGAAATAGATATCGGATATCTCTTAATTAAAGAGATAATCATTCCCCAACCGACTTAGGCGGGATACGCCGAAGGTTGAGGAACACGGAACCAACAAGGATTCCGTGCGTATATAAAGGGAATTACATCCCTCGTTTAAGGTACGATCTCAGAACCCTAATTCTCCTTAAACCCTAAACCGATTACTTACTCTCACGCCGGAGGATAATCGTGGGAAACAATCCCACGGTAAGCCTAACGGTGTCTTTTGTCTCTTAGTGCGCAGGTCTCAAGCAACAATTCTCAATTGGTATGAGAGCCGGAGCTTCAAACAAGGAACGCCCAACTTTTGTATCAACAAGTGGCGCCATCCGTGGGACCCTACACTAAGAACCAAGACTAGAATGACGAAGCATGGAAATCAGCGATCGCAGTCAGACCTTATGGGAAAGAAGTCGCAAAGCGGACTAACTCCTAAGCAGACCTCTGGGACAACCAGCGCTGCTAAAAATAAGGGATCAGGCCAAGACTTGATCTTCCCTCTGGTGGAACCGCGCTCGGGAACAACCCAAGCCACTACAACCACCACGAGTGGAGTAGACCCAATGCGCACCGTCCTTACTACTCCCTTTCAATCGGTGCTAGAAACTGACCTGACAAAGGTACCAGATGCACCTGACCGAAATAAGGGTGTAGTAATAGAAACAAGAATACTCGCTCTTGAGGGGGTCGCACCAGAGCTGGCACCAGAAGATTTCGTATCCCAAAACTACGAAACATTAACTGCCCTCATGCAAGAGGAAGAGAAGAAGAGATTAGGTCGGAACTTGAAAGCCCGACTCAATTTCGATTCTGAATACGAGACTTCCCCACTGCGCCGTCAGAAAGAGAAGCGCGGGAGACACAGCCGCCGACCCCCAGTATTCAACAGAATCGGGAGGAGAGTCGAGGATGATGAGACATCTCACTCGCATCATCTGAGTGAGAGTGATGAAGATGAAAAGCGTACCAATGTCCACACCAGACTTGGTAGCCGCAGAATCCAAGACAGATTGGGACGACGCTATTCCCCAAGTGAAAGTCCCCCGAGTACAAACTCAGAGGACAGTCGGCGCAAGCGCCGAAACAGGGAAAATTCGTCCTCTGAAAATTCCTCGGACAACGAGGATAGCGAAACTGGACACTGGAAGTCCAAAAACAGATATAATGACCAGGAGGATGAAGATATATCCCTCCCTTGGCGCCGTCAAAAGGTGGATGCGTTTACTCGGCGCATCAGTGACTTCTCAGAAAGCAAAAGAAGGCGCATGCCTGCCAACGTAAAGACCTATGATGGAACAGGTGACCCTGATGATCACCTCAAAATTTTTGAATCAACAGCGACAATTGAAAATTGGCCACAGCCTGTGTGGTGCCACATGTTCAACTCCACACTAGTGGGAAACGCGCGAAACTGGTTCAGCAAGCTTCCACGCAGAAGCATCAATGGCTTTGAGGAATTGAGAAAGGCGTTTCGCCTAAACTTTACTCAGAGGAAGAAGTGCGCTAAAAATCCTGTCGAGCTCGCCAGGGTAAAGCAGCGCTAAGGAGAATCTACAAGCGCATTCATGGAACGCTTCAAAGATGAATGCATGCAAGTTAAAGCATGCCCCGAAGTGTTGAAGATCTCTGGTTTCATGAACGGGATTAATAATCCAGAACTCATCAAGAGGTTGAACGACAAGATTCCTGAAACCTTTGATGAACTCATGAAACGCTCTCGGTCCTTCGTCCAGGGAGAAGCCGCCGCGGCGGATAGCAAAAGGAACTACTCGAATTACCGGTCACAGGAACAACCTGGAGACAATCCAATGACCGGAGTAGTAACCGTAATAGGAGCTATCGCAGCCAGGGGAGCGGGAGGGATAATGACAGATACACCCCGCTGATCAAGACCCCAAAGGAAATACTCGCAACAGAAGGTGCGAATTTTCCAAGACCGCCGCAGATGCGCACCCCAGAGGATCGGCGTACTGGGAATGGATACTGTGATTACCATGCACAGAAGGGCCATACCACTAACGAATGTGTCCAACTGCGCCAGCTCATCGACAAGATGGTTAAAGAGGGTAGATTGGACCACTTGGTCAAAACATTAAAGAGGGAAAGGATAGACAAAAGAGTGGAAACAAGAAGGAGACACCCAAAGACAAGGCCGACACGATCTACATGATACAATCATGGCAGCGGATCACTAGACAGAAGGTCAGCCAGGAGTTTTCCTGAAGAAGCGAAATCTCTTTCCCTACTCTAACTGCGGACAACGCAGTAGTAGAGCCACTCACCATTGAGATTAATGCGGGAGGTCACGACATCCACCGCATGTACGTCGATGGTGGAGCATCGGCGGACATCATGTATGAGCACTGTTTCAAACGACTGCGGCCTGAAATACGCAGCCAGTTAAGCCCGGTCAGAACGGCGCTAACTAGTTTTACGGGTGAAAAGATATGGCCCATGGGGCAACTACGATTACCAGTCAGCATTGGCAATGCAGAACACTCTGCGACAGCTTGGATGGAGTTTATGGTGATCAAATCCCCTTCGCCATACAACGGCATTATCGGGAGACCCGGGATATCAGCCATGCGCGCAGTGCCATCAACAGCGCACGGGATGCTTAAATTCCCAGTGAAAGGGGGCATTGTTACTCTTTACAATGCCACGGTACCGAATAGAGAATGTAACACGGTTACATGCGAAACGGCACCGATCCCAGAACATAGTGCGACCAAAGTCCCAAACCTGAAGGTTGCGATTCACCCAGAATACCCAGAACAGGAAATAGCCATCGGAGGGTCATTGTCGGACAACGGCAAAGCAGCCGTGTGTGCGCTCTTGCAAAAAAACTTGGACATTTTTGCATGGGAGCCAAAACACATGACAGGGGTGCCATGCTCAATCATAGAGCATGAACTGAGAATCCGACAAGGGTACTCACCAATACGCCAGAAGAAGCGCGGCCAAGCCCCAGAGCGCGCGCAAGCAATTCTGGCAGAGGTACAAAAACTGGTGGATGCGGGAATTATGCGTGAAGTCTACTACCATGACTGGCTTTCTAACCCAGTAATGGTCAAAAAGAGCGACGGCAGCTGGCGAATGTGCGTAGACTTCACCGATCTTAATAAAGCATGTCCACAAGACTGCTATCCATTACCAGAGATAGACTGGAAAATAGAGTCCTTGTGCGGATATCCATTAAAGTGTTTCCTCGACGCATACAAGGGATATCACCAAATACAGATGGCTAAGGAAGACGAGGAAAAAACAGCCTTTCACACAAGCCAATGCGTTTACTGTTATACAAAAATGCCCTTTGGCTTGAAGAATGCGGGCGCTACCTATCAGCGATTAGTAGATAATGCTTTCAAAAAACAGGTGGCCGCAACCTGGAAGTCTATGTGGATGACTTGGTCATAAAGAGCTATACTGAAGATGAGCTTGTGCGTGACATAGAGGAAACGTTCAAGACTCTACGAGAGATTAACATGAAACTAAATCCGAAGAAGTGCACCTTCGGCGCTACTGAAGGCATGTTCCTAGGACACCTAATAGAGCCTGACGGTATAAAACCTTGTCCAGAAAAGACAAAGGCGGTCATCGAACTTCCTTCACCGCGCACGCTGAAGGAAGTCCAATCTCTCAACGGAAAGCTGGCCGGCCTAAACAGGTTCCTATCCAAGTCAGCAGAAAAATCCTTACCTCTTTTCAAAACACTCAAGAAGTGTATAAAAAAGGGTGATTTTCGGTGGACCACGGAGGCGGAAGAAGCCTTCACTCAGCTCAAACAGCATCTAGCAACGCTCCCAACACTTGTCGCACCCCGACCAGGGGAAGAACTGATCATGTATTTATCAGCAACTCATGGAGCAGTCAGCGCAGTGCTACTAACAGATAGGGATTCAGTACAAACCCCTATCTACTTTGTAAGCAAAGCGCTTAAGAAGACGGAGATGAACTACAGTGCCATGGAAAAATTAGTTCTGGCATTGGTGTTTGCTGCCAAGCGATTACGCAAGTACTTCCAAGCGCACCCGATAGCAGTAATCACAGACCAACCGATCAAGCAGATCATCTCCAAACCTGATTTGTCAGGCCGACTCCAGAAGTGGAGTGTATTACTAGGAGAACACAACATCTTTTACAGACCACGTACCGCAATCAAAGGACAGATTCTGGCAGACTTCATCATCGAGAAGCCAGACACCGACGAGGTACCCGTACCAAGTAAAAAAGTACTACAAGATCCATGGATCTTGTTTACAGATGGATCCTCATGCGTGGACGGGTCAGGAGCTGGCCTCATTCTCACAAATCCAGAGGGAATGGAATTCACTTACGCACTGCGTTTTGAATTTACAGCGACAAACAATGAGGCAGAATATGAAGCTCTAATCGCCGGACTACGCATCGCAGTACGAATGGGTGTACGTAACCTGGAAGCAAATGTGGATTCCCGGCTAGTAGCCAACCACGTGTTGGGCGAATACGTGGCTAAAGAAGAGAATATGATTCAGTATCTCGACAAGACCAAGACACTGATTAAAGGCTTTGATAGATTTACCATCAAGCAAGTTCCTAGAGGAGAAAACCGCAAGGCAGATGCACTAAGCAAGATCGCCTCGACAAGCTTCGCACACCTGTCAAAGCAAGTGCTGGTAGAAACACTCAAAAGCAAATCCATATCAGAGATGGAAATCTCCACAGTCATAGAGGAGGAAGGCCCTACATGGATGACACCGATAACGGAATTCCTAAACAAAGGAATGTTACCCCAAGAGCAGAAGGAAGCTCGCAGGATACGGCGCACTGCACAAAGATTCGAACTTCGAGACAACATACTGTACCGACGCTCCTTCCTTCAACCATGGCTCCGATGTGTAGGACCACTACAAGCAAATTACGTGCTACGAGAAATCCATGAAGGTTCATGCACCATGCACTCAGGACCACGGTCCGTTGTGGCGCGCGCCATGAGATCAGGGTACTACTGGCCAACCATGCACCGCGATGCGCGGGACTTAATAAGGAAGTGCAACGATTGCCAAGTTCATCGACCCGTCCCGCGCCAACCACAGCACGAGCTAACACCAATCACATCCCCATGGCCATTCTACAAGTGGGGTATCGACATTGCATGACCTTTCCCAGTCGCAGCGGGAGGATTAAAATTCCTCATAGTCGCCATAGACTACTTCACTAAGTGGATCGAAGCAAAATCCGTGGTAACAATCACTGGCAACCAAGTGAAACGCTTCGCCTGGGAAAACATTGTATGCCGCTTCGGTTTACCTGGCGAAATCATCTCGGACAATGGGAAACAATTTTGCGAAAATCCTTTCAAGGATTGGTGCGAGAAGTTGAACATCACACAGCACTTCGCATCAGTTAAACACCCACAAACCAATGGCTTAGTAGAGCGCGCAAATCGCAGCCTGGGTGAAGGAATTAAAGCACGCCTGGATAGACACAAAGGAAGATGGGTGGAAGAGCTCTCGCATGTTTTGTGGGCGCACCACACCTCAATAAAAACCAGCACGGGAGATACCCCCTTTTCACTAGTCTATGGGACAGAAGCTGCCATACCGGCCGAAATTGGAATGCCAACTATTCGCACCGCTGAAATTAACGTGGCAACTAATGACGACGAACGACGTATTGATTTGGACCTGCTGGAAGAAATGCGCGAGCGCGCATCCATAAGGGAGGAAAAATCAAAGTCAAAGATGAAAGGATACTATGACGCCAAAGTACGCAGTGTCTCCTTCAGACCAGGTGATTTCGTCTACCGCGCTAACGATGCGAGCCACGCAGAGGACACGGGCAAACTCGAACCAAAGTGGGAAGGACCCTACGAGGTTACTGAAGCCTCAGGAACGGGCTCGTACAAGTTACGAAGCTTGGATGGAAAAGAGCTGCCGCGCACATGGAACATCTGCAACCTCAAGAGGTGCTACCTATAGGAGTGGCCACGGCCCGGCGCACCAACGCTCAGGCACTTTACCATAGTACCTATCAAACATCTATGTATTTACTTTTTGTTTCCTTAGTCTAATATCTTATCTGTTTTCTCACAAACACTTGCAAGTATTAATAAAACGTTGCGGTTTCTAGCTAACTCCGTGACACACTTAAATTTGTTATTTCCATATACTGTATGTCTTAACAATTTTCTATTTTCCGCCTACATGGCGCGCATGCAATAAATACACCTACGAGGGTAAAAGGATAAGTTAACCTACTAAACAACTTGTTGAGTAAGAGGGTTCCAAACCCATCAACACCGGATCATGTATCCTTGTTAAACACCTTGTTCACAAGACGTTGGAATAATTTTTGTGCGCATCCCACGACGGTTGCGCAACAGCGCACATGGTGCACGTTTAACAACTTAGGCTTCAAGACACTTGATTCCTTAAATGTGATATTTACAGTACGCTGCATATCATAACATACACGACTATGATAAAATACTTAGAAATTATTTCTCAATTATATTATAATCTTCATACATGATTATGGATTATTTGCGCTGACGTACATATTTGATTTCCCGGCAACAATTTTTTTTTTATTTAAAGATAAGTATGAACGTTACAAGTTGCAATACTACTTAGCAAAAGAAGATTTTTTATAGCCACAAGTTCTTACACAAGGATGGTTACTTCAAAAAGTACAACTATGACAACGTGTAATCGATGAGCTACCCACACGGGTTACAGTATCTTTTGCCTCACCAAGCCTCTTCAACAAGTCTGAGTCCCGACGCGACACGGTGGCAACGCTCACGGGCACGCCATCAGATCTTGGAAGGTGAGCTGCACCAACCCCGCACATAACAGCTTTACCCTTAATACCTTCCCTTTCAGCAAGTCGGGTAGCATGCGCTTCCAACACTTCCTTTAAGGACATTTCTTTCTCTAGAGCAAAGGGATTCAACATGTCCTTCGGGCGAGCAAAAACAGGTACCTGCAGCTGAGAGACATTAGGCTTCAGATAATAGTCCGGTTGCGCTTCTGCATCCTCAGTACGATGGCGCGCTAAGGTCAATCCTTCCATCATAACGGTTATAGGATAATCCTGGTCACGCTCCATTTCCGCAATCATGGGAAGCTCTAAAGTCTTCATGTTATTCATAGCAGCAACCAGAGTCTCATAAGACTGCGCATCATACCCAGGAACCTTGTCAATAGGAACCTTTAGCAAGTCGGCCTCCTGCAGCGCCTCTATAGCCTCTGATTTTCCTCTCGCCAAGGCACATTGGACTACATTACCAAATTTGCCCACCACCTCCTCGGACTCTAGAGTACTCAGCGCAGCGAGACGCAGACCATGGCTGATAAGCCACCTACGCTCAGAGATGGTAGACATTAGATGAGGATATAATTCCTCATCATACTCCAAAGTTAGCTTCCGTAGCTTCGTCTCTTGTGCCTCCAGAGCACTGCTGACTGTCGCACCAAAATCTTCCAACTGCGAGGTTAATGCGTCCTTATTCTTCTCCAGATACTGTAGGGCCCAGAGAATAGAAGCCTTGTACCCTGCCGCCTCTGTACGCTCTTGGCCTATTTGGCCCATCAGCGCCATTTTCTCCTCGGCCTGTTTCTGTGCATAGACGCTCAAACTCTCTACTTCAGCTCTGGCACTAGCCAACTGCGCCTCTAACAAAGCAATCTTCTCATCTTTCTGAGCACCTTGGCTGCTTTCACCAGCTATACATACCCTTAGCTTCTCAACTGTTGCAGCTTGGTGCGCAGCCACCTGTACTAACTCCTCCACTAATTGACCCACTGATGCAACCCCAACAGGTAAATCTTCATCTTTTTGGCTGCGAGGCTCAGACAAAACGGGACTATCCTTGGGGGGAGATTCTGCAACCTGCTCAAACATGCACACACAGACAGAGTATTATCAGGTTCCCATTTACAGTTGATAACAAAAAAAAAAAAACAAAGAAAAACGAAGAAAGAGAAGCGCATCCACTTACTGTGGGCTAGCGACGTCAGCAGACGGGTGCGATGAGGCAACATCACTGGTGGATGACTCCACAGTAAGGATCACTGGGCGTTTCTTCCTTGAAGTACTTGCGCCATCCTCTCCGACGGATCTCTTGCGCTTTAACCCAGACTCCGACTCCTCTTCTTCTTCATCCATAGGTGGCGCCACGGCTACAGGTGGTGGCTGTGCTACAGTAGAAGGCACCTTGGGGCTGGGAACACTTTGTAGTGGTGTCGCTTCCACTGCAACAGAGGAACTCGTACCTGCTTCCCCCATGTTCATCTCCATGACATGACCAGCAGTGGCCGCTAGTATAGCTTCCTCCCCTTCTTTTAGGGGACGTACTCCTGTCCTTACCTCAACGGGCTTCGCTAGCCGCACCACGGTAAATAAATCCATTTCTGCGCAACATATGACAACAAATAGCACATGTTATAATGCAAGAAAAGCATAGAAAAATCTTACATTAAGGACAAAAGGAGGTGCGAGGAACGAGTACCCACCCTGGCTATTAGCGCCTTAAAATATTGGCACTTCATCCGGCATACCAAAATAATTACGGCTGATGCCCATATGCACCAAAAATTCCTCAGGAT
Source organism: Chrysanthemum seticuspe (assembly GCA_019973895.1). Classification (NCBI taxonomy): domain Eukaryota; kingdom Viridiplantae; phylum Streptophyta; class Magnoliopsida; order Asterales; family Asteraceae; genus Chrysanthemum; species Chrysanthemum seticuspe. Next base: position 293,040,719 of record BPTQ01000008.1, read on the forward strand.
AGGAACTAATGGGGATACGGTTTGCATTAATCAGTTCCGCATCCTCAGCTATATATGATCCAGGTACGGGGCACTCATCCCTCGGGTATAAAAGTCATGGCGCCACGGAAAGCATATGTCGTCTACCCAGAAAAACGATTCTCTCCAGTTTCTAAGCGCATCTAATTTTTCAGTATAACACTGCAATTTGCCGGCACGCTTAGCAAAAGATACCCACCCATGTGACCATGTCGTGTGATAAAAGGCACGGAATAGGTGGATGGTTGGATTAACCGCCAGCAACCGGCAATTCACCTCAAAGTTAGTAATTTTGGCCGCACCAATACAGTGCAGCTGGGATATATGCAACTCGTAATAATTTAGAACATCGCACATAAATCGGGATAAGGGCACACGTTGATTGGCAAATTCAAAGAATCGTGTGTATACCCCTATTTTCCCTACAGGGAAATCCGCGATAGACGCTTGCGCACCCGGAACAACCGGATGCACGTCAAGCGGTATAAAGTAATCCGAAGTGAACTCTAGAAGATCACTTTCGGCAAGGTTGGAGGTGAATTCAGACAATTGCTTGACCATGATACTGTTTTTACAAAGCGCACGCGCGGTTACCTTTTAAATGCAATGCTTCTCTGGGTTGAAGTTTGATGTCTTGTTAGCAATGGTGGATAAAGTTTTTTTTTTTTTTTTTTTTTTTTTTTTTTTTTTTTTTTTTTTTTTTTTTTACTGTGAGAAACGAACGGAAATGCCCTAAGGGGTTATATAATTCTTCTCGCCCACACGATGAGTGACACGTGGACCGCACTACTACTAATAGTGTGGCTGAGATTGCTTGATGGGACGTCACAGCAGTAACTTTCCCCCGATTTACGAGGAACCAATTTTCTAACCCTCTGTCTAGATACAATGTATGGGCAGTTATATTTTTATGTCTTCTTGGCTACGCTTCGGAGTTTTTTGCTGACTACGGTTATTAGTCTAGCATCCGCAGTTAGTTACTACGCATACTAGACTGGGGGGACATGATGACGTATAGTCTATATCCGGGTCACGGACCCGCCCAAAACCTAATACTGATAAGCCCATCATGAGCTGGGCTACGCTGATAAGCGTTTAGGCCCACGAAGGCCCACCTACGAATCTATTTACGAAATAGATATCGGATATCTCTTAATTAAAGAGATCATCATTCCCCAACCGACTTAGGCGGGATACGCCAAAGGTTGAGGAACACGGAACCAACAAGGATTCCGTGCGTATATAAAGGGAATTACATCCCTCGTTTAAGGTACGATCTCAGAACCCTAATTCTCCTTAAACCCTAAACCGATTACTTACTCTCACGCCGGAGGATAATCGTGGGAAACAATCCCACGGTAAGCCTAACGGTGTCTTTTGTCTCTTAGTGCGCAGGTCTCAAGCAACAATTCTCAATTGGTACGAGAGCCGGAGCTTCAAACAAGGAACGCCCAACTTTTGTATCAACAAATGACACAATCAAGTATGCTCTAAAAATGATGAGCTGGTAGATATATATATAATTAACTTCTAGTTAAGTTTTTGTAATTGATTAAACATGAACATCTTTGATAGATTGGATATTAAGTAAGAGAACTTGCTCTCATAAACCATAATAAATATGCAAAAAATTGACCCTTATTACAATTGCATATTTTTACATACATATATCAATAAGACTATTACCAACAACATATATAAGGGATATGCTACACCTAAAAAAAACATTCACAAAACTATCTACAAAATGAGATGTCAAGGTCTGATTGGCTTAATCTGAGAGAACAGAGAAACTATAAGGGCTCGTTTGATTCGCAGAATATTTTTGACGGAATTAGAATATGTTTAAAGAATTGGAATGTGAAGGAATGGAATGTTAGAAATTGAAATCCTTAGGATTTAAAATATGACGGAATTGAAATCTGCAAATACTAGCGCATGTTTGGTTGGAAGAATGAAATGAGAAAAAACAATTATATTAAAATATTTAAAATTTAATTTTAGTTTAAGATTAATAAACTAAATATTATTTAATAAATAAATTATTTATCAAATTATAATAATAATTTTTTAAATAATGTTATATAAACTAATATATTAAATAAATAATTTTTTATATAAAATATAATTATATTTTTTAAAGTATAAATTAAAAAGTAAGCTAAAAATAAATTATATTTAATTTAAAAAAAAATAATTTTTAAATATAATAATTAAAAAAAAATTAGATAAATAATAATTTATATTCAATTTTAAAAAAATAATAATTCTTAAATCTTAATAACATGGTTGTTTATAAAAAATAATAATAATAACAATAATACTTAAATGATCGTTTATAATAAAAATAATAATAAATAAAAAATAAAAATAAAAAATAAATAAAAAAAACAAAAATAAAAAATAAAATAATAAAAAATAAAAATAAATAAATAAATAAAATAATAATAATAATAATAATAATAATAATAATAATAATAATAATAATAATAATAATAATAATAATAATAACGATGATAAAAATAATATGAATTCCATGAAATTGTAATCAATCCTTCTCATATTGCCATGGAATGTTGAATTCCATATATATGGGATTTTGAAGGAATTTCATTCCATTCCGTTTGCCAACCAAACACAGTAAGGAATGGAATTCAGATTCCAAATTCTTTAAATTTTTCAACAAAACACGTTATGAAATGGAATTGGATTCCAATTCCACCAGAATCCTTAGGATTCCGCCGAACCAAACGGGCCCTAAAAGAATACATCGGTCACACTCTGACATCTCATTTTGTGAATGTTTTTGTGGATGTTTTTTGTGGGTATAGTGTACCTCCATATATAATCCCATAGTCTTGTTACTTTCATTATCGTCTTTCAACCAATGTAAGAACTTACAAGTTCATGTAGTTTACAAGCAATAGTATTAGGCGTAAACTAACGAGGTTTTATTTGTTCAGATAAATGTGAATTGAAATGAGGTATCTTCATTATCGTTTTCGACTATTTCTCTCTTGAACTCGTATGTAGAGGTGGCAATTTGTGCCCAAAATAAAAAAAATGGGCTAAATGGGCAAAACCTTTAAAAGATTTGGGCACATTTGGGCCCCCTCTTTTTTTTGAAATGGGCATCTATTGCCCATTTAGAAGTTAAATGGGCATAATGGGCACATGTTTTTATCGAACATTAGATTGTTTTCAAAGAAAAACTTATATTTAATTTTTTAAATATATATGAGGTGTTACGTTCGAGGAATTTATTTTGTCCTTTTGGGTCTTTTTAAAAGCGATTCGTATAACATGAGCCCGTTTGACCCGTGCCCGTTTATCCCATGCCCGTTTAGCCCGCGCCCATTTAGCCCATAGCCCGTTTGGCCCGTAGCCCGTGCCCGCCTGACCCGCCCGTTTTGCCACCTCTACTCCTATGAATGAGGTTTAAACTACAGAAATACTTTTTGTGAGAAAGTTGAATGACTTACCAGTTACTACCAAGCCATTTGACGTGGTTTTACAAGCAATATTCTTGACTTTAACATGTTAATTCATTACTTTGACTAACAATTAAAAGAAAATACTTTCTTTACGTAATCAGTAGCAAAAGTTAATTATTAGTTTAATTGACAAAATTATTACTTAAATAGATATCTAAGTGAAAGTATCTAATATACTACTGGGTTACACTTGATCTATTTTGCATAGTCGTAACTATAATAGTTACTTGGAATTGTAATATATATTATTAAAAAACTTGTTATAATTAAATGGTGAAGTAGCTATCTTTGTAAGAAAACTATTCCATTGGTCAATAATGTTGACAAAAGGTAGAATTGTTGAAATCAAGTAGAGAAGCCACAAGACGACATTCACTGGTAGAAATATCGAGATACTTTTTCAAATTTTCTTTTCTGGATAACATTGACAACATGAAAGCGCTAAAGAGCATGTAGCGTTTAGCATTCAAAATCAAAAGCTCGTTTAGCCCACAACGTTTAGTGTTATTTCTTTCTTTTCTGGACGTTATTTTTCAAAACGCTACTTGAAGAAGCATTTAAATTTTACTGTTATTTTATACTTTATAATCTAAAATACGACTACATCAACGCCTTCAAATGACAAATAACTCGACTGCTTCTACTTATTGCTAGTTTTGTCAACCATAGTTTTTCATTCAATAGGTTCATGGGCTCCCAGTACTAATATTGTCATATACTTAGATTGCGTAGAACACATACAATTCTTATAAATGCTTTTTGTTAAAAAAGTTACTTTAACTTGTTTGATAAATTTGATTATTAGTGTGTCTTCTCCTATGGTTTTATTATTTGATTTTGTTTAGAATGATAATTTTAACTTGCGCGTTGCGACGAAGTGTTTGTATGCAATATTACTTTATGTGTTTGAAGAATAATTTTTTTTGCCAAGAATGCTAATAACATGTATCTAAAAGTTATAAAGATACACTTAATCCTGATTATAACAAAAATCAAGTAAAAAATGTACAACAATTGTGACAATATTAAACAATTACAAACATATATTCACAAATTCAACAAATAGCACACAAACCAAAAAGGAAAGCAAAATATTATCCACCAACCAATCACATATAACTACTAAACAATTATAGCTTTTTGAGCGAACATGAGATTGTTAGCCATGAATTGTTTGTAGGAAGTGCAACAACTATATAAATTGCCGAGCTTTTTGATCAAGCGGGAGTAAACAAACCATAACTTGAGTTGTAACAAAAAATCGAAACATGAATGAAATACAACAACGGCTTTCTTCACATTAAACAGTGCCTGATTATATTGTAACACCCCGAAATTTGGGTCCAGCGGAAGCATTCGAACCTTTGGGTGCTACAATCTTGGTATCACAACATAAGGTACAAAGAATGGTTTTTATCCCATTTATTTAGAATAAGATTCATTAATTGAAAACCATAAGTTTACATTAATGAAAGTAGTGCGGAAATAGGCCCAAAAGATAATTAAAGCGGTCCCGTTTATTAATCAGAGTCGCCTATGACCATACCCCTTGCCAAGCGTCTTCCAATAGTGAGCTATCGCCTTAAACCTGAGAACACATGCTTAAAAGGTTAGCTTACGCTGGTGAGTTCATACAGTTTAATCACAAAAGTAATAGTGGACCTGATAAGGTTTAATTGCTATGTGCGACTAAGGCAGATATATAATAAACATATCAATCAACAATCAATCCAACAACACAATCGAGATCTTAGCAGGGCTCCTTGCGACTCTAGCCAGGCACCATAGCTATAGCAAAGATGACCTCAATGCTACCCTGGTCTAGGTCGGTTACAGATGTCTATCCTTAGCTAGGCATCGCGTTATAGCAAAGGATTGCTACCCTAGTCTAAGTCAACAACTGTCGCATGCCTAACCTTTCCTAGTCAACACATTAGCAATTCAAAAGAATAGTGGTAGGTCCAAGAAATAGTTTGCATTCACATAAACACATAAAACGTTCAATCACCAAAATAAACATACCAAACAACAGTCATTCCAAATAATATTCACATATCCAGTTAAAGTTTGTTAAAAGCAGCATGTATTCTCCCCCAAAATAGTTATGAAAACTTTAGAAAAGAGGGGCTATGAAACTCACCTTAGCCACAATAATGCACTATTCACTATTGACACGACTGGCATCCAGAGGAACGTACGACGAGTACGATAGAATAGAAGTGACGCAACCTAACGCGTATACGATAATCTTATAATACATCTCATACAATAAAGAAGTCAATAAAAGTAATGTGTTGTAGTTTTCGTGGATCATTCATGTCGTTACTTTCAAAAGTCCATTATCGTTCCCAAAAGTTTATAATTAATATCTCAAAAGTTTAGTTTTAACGTTTCGTGTGGTGGTAAGGAACATAGACGCGACGCACAACTCACGCGAAAGAAGAGAAGACGTCGACATAGTCGAGACGTACTAACCAGAACGCACGCCAAAATGGAAAGTCATTGACAAAGTTATAATATACCAACAATACTCAAACTATTCAAAGACTAGAAAATGACGACATCTATTTTCAACACATAAATAGGTTAACTTTCAGTAATTTTCCATAATCCCAAACGTATATGTTAACAATAAAAGATAAGTTTTCGTTTATCGCTTAATTAATAAAGATGTCACATCTGCTACTCGTAATTTATACAAGTTTATAAATAGAATACATCATATAAAGTATATTGAGTAGTGTACTATAATGACACGTTTGTTTACCCAACGTTCCTCAACCCATTATGACTTTAATAGGTTATCTTATCAAAATAACATTTTCCGATAGTTTATAAAAGTTAACTCGTATTTATAAAATACGAGTTATTATTTTAGTTAATAAAGGTTTATAATTAACTAAAACCACATTCGTCAATAATATATAGTTATATATTTCAAGAGTAAATTACACCGTTCGTCCTTGTGGTTTACGTTGACCGACAAGTTGAGTCCTTTGACTAAAAAACGTTTACCGTTCGTCCTTAAATGCAAAACGTTATGTACCGTTGGTCCCTCATTCTAACGGCCCTTGTTAACGACCGTTAAGTCTTATCATATAAGGGTATTTTCGTCCTTTTACATTTGCCACTAGTAAAAATAAATAAAATATAATAAAATATCTAAGAATCATATTTGTGGTGGATTGGGTGGCGTGTTCTTCATTTAGCATCAGTAACAAAAACAAACCCAAATGTCATCTTTTAACCAAAATCATTAACATCATCAAGAACAAAAACAAAATCAAACAAAAACCAATTTCATCATCAACAAAAAAAAAAGAAAAAAAGTCAAGCCGGTTCTCTCTCTCTCTCTAATTTTTAGAACCCGAATCTGTTTTTCAATTAGAGGAGAACCCGAATCTGTTTTTGAATCCAATTTTTAGACGATTCGTTGTGCGGCTGGAGGGTTTTTGATTTCAAACCATTAGGGTTTTATGGGGTTGATCGGTTATGACTCTTTTTCATACCGATTTGGGTGACTAATTTCCAAGTTTACGTTTGTGTTGATCCGGCTCTATTTTTGTAGGGTTTTGCATCAACTTCGCTTGGTAATCATTGGTTGGTCCCTAGTCGTTGTCACCTGCGATTAAGGTTTGTTGATGGAGCGGTTTGGGTTAGGGTTTATCCTTCTCAATTGCCGATGTGCCTGGGTTTCTAGACTTGTGCGGCTATGGTTAGGGTTTTCTCTTTTCATTGACGCTAGTGTTCTTGGTTGGGTGCAGCTTGATTCCGGTGGTTGCGGCATGGTTTTCTTCCCCACTGTCGCTATATAGTTAGTTATTAGTGTTGCGGCATGGTTTTCTTCCCCACTAGTTTTATAGTGTTTGTAAAGTGTATTGGTGACGGATAATCATTTCTTTTTGTATAATTAGTTAGATTGAGGATTTTGTGATTGTATTATTTTAGTGATTGGAGTGTGATTCTTAGAAAAAGTGGTGATGATTTGTAACGGTGGTGGTGAGATGATAAGATGGTGGTTTTGTTAGTGTGGTTGTTAAAAATAATAGATGAAGATGATTGATGGAAGAAGAAGAAAGTGGGGGTAGTTGATGCTAGTGGGTTTAGGAAAAGACTAAAATACCCTCAGTGGATGGGTGCCTAACACCCGTTAGTGGAGTCCGTTAGTGTGGAGGACCAACGGTACATAACGTTTTGCATTTAAGGACGAACGGTAAACGTTTTTTGGTCAAAGGACTCAACTTGTCGGTCAACGTATACCACAAGGACGAACGGTGTAATTTTTCAATTATCAGTGAAAACGGAATATTTAGGTTTATCGTGAAACAAATACATTAAACTCATTTCCGAGTCTAACATATTATTCTCATTTAAACTAAAGAGTTTTATAAAGTACAACTTGTTAATCAATATAGCTCGTGCATCGAACATTACTCTAATATATAAGGCGTATCGAACCTTATAAGTTATGACTAAATACAAAATATATGATATCAATTATTAATCTCCTAGTTAGTTCTTAAGGTTTATCATGTCGTTTAGTGAATGACTTATTCGTTATTTACTCGATTCTAATATTAATGATCAATTATGTCCGATATCGGTATATATATAATTAGTCCGTAATTTAAGTGCAATTCACTTGCCAACCAATTAGTATCACGTTAGTCCGTTAGCCGATAATTTTTACTAGTGCAAGGCATTTGGTATTATCTCACCCAATCTAATAGGCGCTTCTCTTTTACCATTTTATTTCAAATCATCACTACCCATTATTAACCAAGGTTTGCTTACTTAACTCGACCAGGGGACAAGAAGTCATGTAACCCACTTGACCCGCACCATATGACGGTTAAGAAGTTGAGACAAAACATTTAGACATAACCTTTGTAGTTTAACACTTTTGAACCAAGAATGCAACACAAGCTAACACACCTATTTTGGACTCATTATTTCTAGTGGTTACATAAAACACAAAACGTCTATGGGTCATAGACCCGACCCACGGGGTTGACCCAACTCACGGGACTGACCCGTCTTAGTGAGTCAATCGGACTCATTGAGTTAACTAGACTCAAAACAACCATGGCTACCAATCTTGACTCGATCCGAGTCTTAAACGAGTCCAACCAAACTCGTCAACCCAAAACGGAATTTACCAACACCACATCGATCCATATTTAATCCCACACAAACAGTTTCAAACCTAATTCCTTAACCACACGATATCATTTTCGTACCCATTTCACCACACGAATAAATACCAAACATGTTTTCATTAATAGTCACATGAATTGATTAAAACTTTTTTTTTTTGAATCTTGTTTCCACTTTACTCATCTATGAAACACAACACGAATAATAATATATATACGATTGACAAAAACAGAAAATACAATATTAATGTGAGTCGCTTGCGTTTACCGTGAGAAGAAAAGAGAGGAACGAGAGTCGTGATGGCGTCTCCAACGGGTAAAACCCGTAGCCATCAAACCTTGAACCATTACACACGTTCTTACCACGAAAACCTAATTTAAAAAACTAAGGTTTGAGATTTGAGGCGCGTTAAAGGGTTTGAACGCGTGTGGGTTGCATGAATAGAACCACCGTGGCCCGATCTACAAGATGGGGTAGGCGGTGTTTTGGTTGGTGGTCGCCGAAATTTGGCAGGACTCCGGCAGCGGCGTCGGAACCCTAATGGGTGGCCGGAAAATATTATTAGAGAGAGAGAGTTGTGGTGTGTGTGTTTATTAGAGAGAGAAAATTGGTGGAAGAAATGAGGGGAGTGTGAGTGGTGTGGGTATATATACTCCCACGAGGGACCTAACTAGTACAATAAAAACTAAAAGGGGCGGATGTGTAACTTATTACAAGGACCATTGATGTAATTTTCTCAATCTTTTGATATATAAGGTTCGGGACACACTTAACCTAGTAAACGAATGATTAATGACACGGGAGTTACGCCATTGTTCTTAGAATATTATTTCCAATAAAAAGGACATATAATACGACTCGTATCTCAAATTGGTTAAAACGATCGCTCTAATCATTGTTTCTCCACTTACGGTGTATCGAGGAAATTACGAGTTGTCACACATATCAAAAGAGATGACAACGATGATGATAATTGTAAATGTAGCTCAGTTTTGAAAAAAAAAATTGAATAATTCCATTCTTTGAGAACAGTTAAGCTTCAGATCATCAGAAAGCCAAGACTAGTGAAAAAATAGACTTAGCTACAGAAAGGTTGGAAACAGAAAAGGAGACGGTGAAAGAATTTGCACCAAATCACTTTTGCGACATTCTCTTCTGTTTCCAATCTTTCTCTAGGTAAGCGCATTTTATCAATGATATTGACTTTTTAATCATCTGAATCTAAACTACTATGGAAATATAGATGTTGACCTTCTCGTCTGAAAACTAAACAATTTAGCATTACCATCATCGCCGTCACCTCTTTTAATACTTACCGTGGCCATGTATTATTGATCTCCAGAGGACATATACTACTTTATGTCATATATATGCCTCAACTCGTGGAGGTGGAAGTGGTCTACAACTTTTTGCAATAGATAAAAAAAATTAATAAAATGTTAGTTTAAACAGTCATACCTAAAGCAACAAGGTAAAACTAATTAAATATTTAAATAATCCAAATCCCACATTTAAGAAAGTTATTAGCTACATCTTGAAGATCTATTAAGCGTGTGTCTATGCAATCAGTATAAAGATGATTAGCAAACGAAAAAGAGATTCAAATAAACATTTTTCAAAACATTAAAAGCACACATGATGAGTGTGTAAATACTCATCATTTTTGGTCAAATCTGAACTGCAAAACATTTAAAAAACGCTCAGAGATGCATCAAAATACTGAAAATATCCCAAAATTGTATTTTATATGTTTCAGATGCAAAATGTTTAAAATCAGATGAAAAACGAGCTAAGTTTGCATAATTGGCAGTTTCAGTCCCCCGACTTTCAAATCTTGACAAAATCAGTCCCTGAGCATTTGTTTTGGAATAAAAGTCAACCAAAGGTCCTTTTGAAATCATATGTTATCATATTTAATCCTTTGGTGAAAAGTTTCAATAATTTACAAGCTTGGTCCCTGCACTTTCAGAATTTGCAAAAATGGTCCCTGGGAAAATTTTATTGTTGGAAATCTCATGTATGGTCCCTGGATTATTGGGACATGGCAGGAATAACCCTTGGTTTATTTTGGAAGATGTACAACTTTGGTCCTCCAATTTTCAGAAATTACAAGAAAGGTCCTTGTGTTATTAATAAACAAACCTTGAACCCTTTTTGTATTATGAACCCCTGCCAAAGCCACTTGACCCCTTGACCCTTGAACCCCCTGCCTTAATAATACACCCCGGTCAAACCCATAGTCAAACCCCCAACCCTTTTCCCTCCAAAACTCACTGTCTCCTCCAACTGCTCTGCAAAACCAGATAACCCCTCACCTCCAGCTCACACTCCACCCCTTATCACTCCACCTCACCTAACAAAACAAGAAACAATTAATGTTTCTCCTTCCGTGCACTCAAACCCCCCCCCCCCAGTGATATACCATTTTGGCGCCAAATCTCATCAATGGCTAAAAATGTCTCCAATCATCCAATGGCTGAGATTTTTTTTGGGAAATGATCAGAGATGTGAGAGGAAGACTTTTGCTAATAAATAGAAGGAAGAGAAGGAGAGAAAGAGAGTAGTTTTTAGTTTCAGTTTCCTTGTATGTCATTTTTAATTAAATTGTCTTAATTAGTTTCTAAAACTGTAATCTTAAGCTTTCTTGTATTGAACCTAAGCCATTTAGTCATTGTAATTTGCTTTCAAGTATTAATTCAAGTTTTTGTCAAAGTTTCATGTTTTTATGTTCACTGTTATAAAATCAGTTTTCATGCTCTTATATTCAAGCTTCAATTAGCTTATTTCTAGTTCCAATAAGCTTATTTAAGCTACTCATAGCTTCTGGTAAGCTCCTAACTCAAGTTCAAACAAATTTGGTATCCGGTCAACAAAAGTCAAACTGTGTTGAATTTTGGGTTAAGTAGTCATGGAAATGGATTTGGGTTGATGCAGAGCTGGATATGGTTAGTTTAGCTGTAGGATTGGGTTGAGAATAGGTTAGTGGTTCTTTGTTCTTTGGCAAGCCATAGTGGCTAAGACCAAATGTAAGTTCATTTCCAAGAACATTGCATAATCTGTTTATGTGGTTATTGACAGTTTAGATCTTTTCATTTAATTTTTGTTAGGTTAATTTTATTCAGTACAAGCATTAGAATAGGCTAGTTCATTAGTAAGGTGAGTTAAATTTGCACATTAGTATCTTAAGCAGTGTTTGGATCAGATCAGTCAACCGTGATAGAGGTTAGTACATTGGACAAGATTTGTTGTTTTAGGCTTGTTAAGGTCTAGTTCACTTATATCTGTCTTAGTATTGCATTTGAATAGCTCTTAAGTCAAAATCACAAATAATCTGTCTTGATTTGCATAACAGATAGAAAATAGATAATCAATAGCTTGCATTGTGTTTATAATTCATAGGAGCAGCTTAATCTAGCTTTATGATAGCTTATTTCATCATTTTCAGTTGATAGATTAGCATCAAATCTCATATAAGTCAAATGCAATTTCTGTTTCAAAAGTCAAAAGTGAGAAAAGCAGTTTTTCACCCAACTTGTTAGATTTATCATAGCTTCATTTCTGGTTCAAAATCATTGAAACTTTGGGATTAACAAGTTCAGTTGGCCTATTTTTGAAATCTGATTTTTGCTGAATTTTCTCAAGTCTTTACAAGCTCCTAATCAGCTATCTAATAAGCACCCATCTCCCCTGTTCACACTCAGCATACACTGAGTGTGAACCTGGCCTTATTGCAGACCTTGCACAGGTTTGGTTTTAGCTCCTTAGGGTTTGAAATTCAGTTTAGTTATAGTTTGGGTGGTGGTCTTGAGTATTCAAAGTTTGGTTTTCAGTCTAGCTTATTTGACAAGCTGTTTGATAAGCTCTAATTAGGTGGGTATAGCTGATTTCAGTTTCTAAATTCAAACAAGTCAAGTCATTGTATTTTGCATCTACCAGGGTTAGATCAGTTGAAATAGGTTGGTTTTGAGCAGTTTTAGCATACCCTAGCTTCTGTGTTAATTTGGTGTCCATTTGTAGCCTTTAGCTTATTTTTAAGTGCTTATTTATAAGCACTTTTCACTACAGATTCATAATCTTGCACACTAGTATATGTTTTTATATTTTTCATAGACTTAGAATAATATTTTAGACTTTTCCTGAATTTTTCAGATTTTTCCATTACTGTTTAGTATTTTTCCTTATTTAAAACAGTTTTTAGGACTTTTTAATTAGCCTTTATTGCAATTAAATCAGAAAAGCTTCAAAAAAATAAGTTTTGAATTTTCATAGATTAAGATAAATATAAAAAGCAAAAAAATAATTTTTCCAGATTTTTCTTAGTTAAATTTGTAATTTTTAGCAATTTAATTAGTTTTAAATAGTTTTTAAATCATAGAAATTAGAATAAAAATCAGAAAAATACAAATCCAATTTTCAAAAGTTTTTTTTAGTTATTTTAGATTTTTGAAAAATAGTTTCACAATTTTCCTCTTTATTTTCATAATTTTTAGTATTTTAATTTAGTTTTAAAGTTTAAAATTAGTTTTTAATTCAAATTTATAAAAGAAAAGTCAAGAAAATCCAATTTAAAAAATAGTGATAGCGTTTATTTAATATAATTTAGCTTTTTAATTTTCTTTAATTTGCATTTAAGCCCCTGTAATTTACAAACTTTTTCTTTAGGTATAATTATTCAAAGTCCACAAACCTTTTCCCGTTCAATATCACTCGATCACTACACGTTTAGCTTCAATCGCACAGCTCGTTGGGACTTCACGACCTGGGGAAACACTAAACTCTCCTGGTTAATTGCATTCTGTTCTCAAATGATTGACTCTTGTTGACCATTCCTGGTTAATTTGGGTTGACCGTTTGGGACGAATCAAATTTTGGCGCCGCTGCCGGGGAGCTGTGCTAATAATCTTACGTTAAACAGATTAGTGATTTGAATATTCACTCCTTGTTCATACCATCTATATATATTTATATTTTCTTATAAAAATCCAAAAATCCAAAAACATCTTAAAACATATAAAACACAAAAATATTTTTCTTTTGTTTCTACATATATATAAAACCATAAAAACCAAAAAGATTATTCTTTCCCCATTTTTCATAATTCCCTTGGCTCTGAGATTCCTTAGAGTTAACTCTAGTGCATGCGCACTCGTTCTTCTAGATCATTGAGTCCTTTTCGTGATCTAGCAGAAATTCCTAGAAAACGTTCTCATAGACGTGCTGCCCAAATAGTCGAACCCGAGATTCGTACTATTCCAAGCAACAATATGGCAGACGAACGAACTATGGCGGAAATGCTCCAGGCACCCACCGAGGGTTATGGAGATGCCATCATTTTACCAGCAATCAATTCTGATCACTTTGAATTGAAGACACATTTGATCCAACTTGTGTCTACAAATCAATTCCACGGGTTTGATCGAGAAGACCCGTATGCACACATCCGTTGCTTTAACAAGTTGACCTCAACGATCAATTTCAAAGATGTACCACAAAAAGTGATCAAGTTGATGCTATTTCCATTCTCACTTGAGGGGGCAGCCCGGATTTGGCTGGAAAAAGAACCCCCTCGATCCATCGAAACTTGGGAGGATCTTGTTCAAAAGTTTGTCAATTATTTCTTTCCTCCATCAAAGACAACTAATCTTAAAAATGAAATTTCTGGATTTCGTCAAAATTTCGATGAAAACTTTGGAGAGGCATGGGAGAGATTCAAAGATCTCCTCAGGAAATGCCCCCATCATGAATTCACGGAGCTTCAACAAGTTAATATCTTTTATAATGGGTTGAACGGTAACGATCAAGATTCTTTGAACGCAGCCGCAGGTGGCAATATCTTGAATCGTAAGCCTAAAGATGTGATTGAGATTTGCGAAATAAAATCAAAAGTTCCTATTTCTCGAAACAAAGTCAATATTCCGAACACTCCTGCTTCTTCATCCGGTAACTCTTCTGAGTTAGCCGCTCCGTTAGCCGCTCTAACGGACGTCATCCGCTGTATGATGAAAGAGGTAAAGGAAATCAAAAGCGAAATTCATAAGCCGGAACCAATCAAAGCCGTAAACAAGGTGTGTGAAACTTGTAGTGGTCCACAAGCGTATTATGATTGTCAAGCAACCGATGCTTCTTTTTACCAAGCTCCCGTAGCTTCTGTAAACCACAATCAATACCGACCACAAGCTGATCCTCACTACCGTGCACCTAGCGGTATGACACCACCTGGTTTTCCTCCTGTGCAAAACCATGGCAATCAAAATCGCTTTGTTCCGAATCAAGGACAAAACTTCAATAACTCTCAAAATTTCAATCAAAACCGGAACAATTTCAACCAACCATATCAAGCTCCAAATCAGCAAAGTTATCAACAACCTTCTCAAGCTCCCCTACCAAATGACTTCATGAAAATTACTGAGTCAAGCATACGTTCAATGCAATCTCAGATCAATAACATGAGAGTTGAGCTAAAAAAGGAAATTGATACCACAATGTCTCGGCAGACAAATGAGTTGAAGAATATGATGAGCAGTTTCATGAACATGAATATGAACAAAGCTTCGTCATCTTCTGGAGGACTCCCAAGCAATACAGTTCCAAATCCAAATGCCGAGTTGAAAGCCGTCACCACTCGTAGTGGTAAGACACACAATGGACCTTCGACTCCAATGCCTCCTCCACCAGGAGCAATGAGTCAAGTTACCAAGGATACAACGGACAAGGTGCATTTCTCAAGCCCACGAAGTACCGCACACGTCCCACCTTCGGTAGTCCAAGCTTTAAGTCCAGAACCTGAAGTTTCGAAGACAAATTCTGAGCCAGAAATGACTTTCGTCCCGGCTCAAAAGTCTAGTCAGCTTCCTTACCCATCAAGATTGCATGATGAGAAGCTCAAAGACAAAACCAAAGAGCAAATGGAAAAATTTTTCCAAATTTTCAATGAACTACACTTTGATATAAGCTTCGTTGATGCTCTCGTTCTAATGCCCAAATTTGCATCCACGCCTAAAGGCTTACTGAGCAACAAAGATAAATTATCTGAGATGGCTAAAACCCCTCTCAATGAGCAATGCTCAGCGGTCCTTCTCAAGAAGCTTCCCAAAAAGCTTGAAGACCCCGGCAGGTTTTTAATCCCGTGTGATTTCTTGGGGATGGTTCAATGTTCCGCCTTGGACGATCTTGGCGCAAGAATTAACCTCATGCCACTCTCAGTATGGAAGAAACTGTCTCTTCCTAAACTTACATCCACTTGTATGACACTCGAGCTAGCGGACCGTACCATAACTCGTCCACTTGGGATAGCCGAGGATGTCGTGGTGAAAGTAGGAAAGTATCACTTTCCTACTGACTTTGTTGTAGTAGACTTTGATGCAGATCCTAGAGTTCCCCTCATCTTAGGGAGAGCTTTCTTGAGAACGAGCCGTGCTCTAATTGATGTATTTGCTGAAGAGTTGACCATACGGGTTGACAACGAAGAACTCACGTTTAATATCAACCAAAACTCCAAACCTCTATCCAAACAGAGTGTTGCCACAATTGATCAAAAATCTGAAAGAATCAATGCAACACTCTCAAATTTCACGGTTAAGAGGAGTCACCAAAAACGTGCTGAGCTAAAAGCTTTGAAAATCAACCCTGGTTCAAACAAATGGTTTGAAAGTTGTACCAGGGAAGTCAAGAGTGTTCTTGATGATGATGATCTAGAATCGGAGACTTTATCGGAAGTGGTGGAAATTGCTAGCTCTAAGAGCACACCACTTGTCCCACCTCCGGAATCAGTTTATCGTATCGAGTTTATTAACTCTGTGGATAAAACCAAACTCTCTTCAGTTTCATCTGGATTGGATAATGATGTTTGTGATCCAATGGGAGACATTCTTCCCATTGAAGAATTGCTCAAAAATGATCCATCATCTCCTAGTCTTATTATTCCCGACTCTTCCATTCCTTCTCTCACTCCGGATGAGGAAGATGACAACTTTTGGAAGGAAGTCGATGCTTTTCTTAGTGATGAGTCGATTCCAACAGGAATTGATAATACTTACTTTGATCCGGAGGGGGACATCCTTTTTTCTGGAAAATCTGTTGATTGAAGAACCGTTTCCAACCCTCCCTACCAGAAATTCTGTTGACAATCACCATACAAACTTCAAGACTAAGCTTAAAAATGTCAAAAATGGTGATTTGCTTTTTACTAATGAGGAATGGACTTGCATTCTCATGCACATCTTTATTCCATTCTTCACAGATGGTGTGGTTGCTCTTTCCCTTTTCTCTTTCGGGAATGAGGACACCATCTTTGACCCCGGTATCATCCTTTATAGTTTCTACTATTAACAATACCGCGGTTGTATCTCGTCGGTGTGGAACTTTCTGATGTTCATATGTTTATTAACGCTGTGAACGAAAGTCCGATCGAGATTGGTTTTCCACATTGCTTCCCCAAGAACAAATGAATTCGGGGTCGAGTCAAGCTAGCGACTCGGTAATCAAAAACAGTAGTTAAACATGGGTTTTCACCCGTGTGTACCACCCTAGTGTGGGGGAGTTGCCCCCCGCTGTTGTATATAAAGTTTCAAAAAAAAAAAAAAAAAAAAAAAAAAAAAAAAATCTTTCAAAAATAATGGCCGTAGTATTTCCCTTTTACGTTCTATGTTTCGGCATAACCGCCGGTACTTTGAATATTGAGGGCAATATTCATTTCTAGTGTGGGGGGGAATTTTCAAGAATTTTATCATGTAATTATACCGCCCTATTCTCCCATTTTTGGCCAAATTTTTTTTTGGAGTAAGTGTTTTGCACTTACTCAACTTACGGTTATCAGTCCGCCATGTCTAATAAACAAAAGGATTGGCTAATCCAGGAGCAAACGGCTCTTGGTAAAGATATCTCAAATCCGTTGACGGCTTGCAATTTGCCTAAAATTGTATGGTGTTCAGCTCACCATATCTTTAATTAGTGAAGAGTTGGCTAGCCCGCAAGTTTATGGCTTGTGGTAAAGGCAGTTGGAAAACCATAATTGGTAATCAGCTCACCAAAGATATTTTATCTAAGAGTTGGCTAGTCCAGAAGCAAACGACTTCTGGTAAAGACAAATCAAATCCGTTGGAAGCTGGTGATTTGCTCAAAATCATTTGGTTATCAGTGTACCAAGGTTCTTACTTGAACAGAAACATTTGGCTACTCCATAAGTAATGGCTTTTGGTAAAGAGATTCAAATCCATTAAGTTTTCTCAAAAGATTGCTAGGGACTAGCAATAGTTTAGTGTGGGGGATTGATGAGTGTGTAAATACTCATCATTTTTGGTCAAATCTGAACTGCAAAACATTTAAAAAACGCTCAGAAATGCATCAAAATACTGAAAATATCCCAAAATTGTATTTTATATGTTTCAGATGCAAAATGTTTAAAATCAGATGAAAAATGAGCTAAGTTTGCATAATTGGCAGTTTCAGTCCCCCGACTTTCAAATCTTGACAAAATCAGTCCCTGAGCATTTGTTTTGGAATAAAAGTCAACCAAAGGTCCTTTTGAAATCATATGTTGTCATATTTAATCCTTTGGTGAAAAGTTTCAATAATTTACAAGCTTGGTCCCTACACTTTCAGAATTTGCAAAAATGGTCCCTGGGAAAATTTTATTGTTGGAAATCTCATGTATGGTCCCTGGATTATTGGGACATGGCAGGAATCACCCTTGGTTTATTTTAGAAGATGTACACCTTTGGTCCTCCAATTTTCAGAAATTACAAGAAAGGTCCTTATGTTATTAATAAACAAACCTTGAACCCTTTTTGTATTATGAACCCCTGCCAAAGCCACTTGACCCCTTGACCCTTGAACCCCTGCCTTAATAATACACCCCGGTCAAACCCATAGTCAAACCCCCAACCCTTTTCCCTCCAAAACTCACTGTCTCCTCCAACTGCTCTGCAAAACCAGATAACCCCTCACCTCCAGCTCACACTCCACCCCTTATCACTCCACTTCACCTAACAAAACAAGAATCAATTAATGTTTCTCCTTCCGTGCACTCAAACCCCCCCCCCCAGTTGATATACCATTTTGGCGCCAAATCTCATCAATGGCTAAAAATGTCTCCAATCATCCAATGGCTGAGATTTTTGTTGGGAAATGATCAGAGATGTGAGAGGAAGACTTTTGCTAATAAATAGAAGGAAGAGAAGGATAGAAAGAGATTAGTTTTTAGTTTCAATTTCCTTGTATGTCGTTTTTAATTAAATTGTCTTAATTAGTTTCTAAAACTGTAATCTTAAGCTTTCTTGTATTGAACCTAAGCCATTTAGTCATTGTAATTTGCTTTCAAGTATTAATTCAAGTTTTTGTCAAAGTTTCATATTTTTATGTTCACTGTTATAAAATCAGTTTTCATGCTCTTATATTCAAGCTTCAATTAGCTTATTTCTAGTTCCAATAAGCTTATTTAAGCTACTCATAGCTTCTGGTAAGCTCCTAACTCAAGTTCAAACAAATTTGGTATCCGGTCAACAAAAGTCAAACTGTGTTGAATTTTGGGTTAAGCAGTCATGGAAATGGATTTGGGTTGATGCAGAGCTGGATATGGTTAGTTTAGCTGTAGGATTGGGTTGAGAATAGGTTAGTGGTTCTTTGTTCTTTGGCAAGCCATAGTGGCTAAGACCAAATGTAAGTTCATTTCCAAGAACATTGCATAATCTGTTTCTATGGTTATTGACAGTTTAGATCTTTTCATTTAATTTTTGTTAGGTTAATTTTATTCAGTACAAGCATTAGAATAGGCTAGTTCATTAGTAAGGTGAGTTAAATTTGCACATTAGTATCTTAAGCAGTGTTTGGATCAGATCAGTCAACTGTGATAGAGGTTAGTACATTGGACAAGATTTGTTGTTTTAGGCTTGTTAAGGTCTAGTTCACTTATATCTGTCTTAGTATTGCATTTGAATAGCTCTTAAGTCAAAATCACAAATAATCTGTCTTGATTTGCATAACAGATAGAAAATAGATAATCAATAGCTTGCATTGTGTTTATAATTCATAGGAGCAGCTTAATCTAGCTTTATGATAGCTTATTTCATCATTTTCAGTTGATAGATTAACATCAAATCTCATATAAGTCAAATGCAATTTCTGTTTCAAAAGTCAAAAGTGAGAAAAGCAGTTTTTCACCCAACTTGTTAGATTTATCATAGCTTCATTTCTGGTTCAAAATCATTGAAACTTTGGGATTAACAAGTTCAGTTGGCCTATTTTTGAAATCTGATTTTTGCTGAATTTTCTCAAGTCTTTACAAGCTCCTAATCAGCTATCTAATAAGCACCCATCTCCCCTGTTCACACTCAGCATACACTGAGTGTGAACCTGGCCTTATTGCAGACCTTGCACAGGTTTGGTTTTAGCTCCTTAGGGTTTGAAATTCAGTTTAGTTATAGTTTGGGTGGTGGTCTTGAGTATTCAAAGTTTGGTTTTCAGTCTAGCTTATTTGACAAGCTGTTTGATAAGCTCTAATTAGGTGGGTATAGCTGATTTCAGTTTCTAAATTCAAACAAGTCAAGTCATTGTATTTTGCATCTACCAGGGTTAGATCAGTTGAAATAGGTTGGTTTTGAGCAGTTTTAGCATACCCTAGCTTCTGTGTTAATTTGGTGTCCATTTGTAGCCTTTAGCTTATTTTTAAGTGCTTATTTATAAGCACTTTTCACTACAGATTCATAATCTTGCACACTAGTATATGTTTTTATATTTTTCATAGACTTAGAATAATATTTTAGACTTTTCCTGAATTTTTCAGATTTTTCCATTACTGTTTAGTATTTTTCCTTATTTAAAACAGTTTTTAGGACTTTTTAATTAGCCTTTATTGCAATTAAATCAGAAAAGCTTCAAAAAAATAAGTTTTGAATTTTCATAGATTAAGATAAATATAAAAAGCAAAAAAATAATTTTTCCAGATTTTTCTTAGTTAAATTTGTAATTTTTAGCAATTTAATTAGTTTTAAATAGTTTTTAAATCATAGAAATTAGAATAAAAATCAGAAAAATACAAATCCAATTTTCAAAAGTTTTTTTTAGTTATTTTAGATTTTTGAAAAATAGTTTCACAATTTTCCTCTTTATTTTCATAATTTTTAGTATTTTAATTTAGTTTTAAAGTTTAAAATTAGTTTTTAATTCAAATTTATAAAAGAAAAATCAAGAAAATCCAATTTAAAAAATAGTGATAGCGTTTATTTAATATAATTTAGCTTTTTAATTTTCTTTAATTTGCATTTAAGCCCCTGTAATTTACAAACTTTTTCTTTAGGTATAATTATTCAAAGTCCACAAACCTTTTCCCGTTCAATATCACTCGATCACTACACGTTTAGCTTCAATCGCACAGCTCGTTGGGACTTCACGACCTGGGGAAACACTAAACTCTCCTGGTTAATTGCATTCTGTTCTCAAATGATTGACTCTTGTTGACCATTCCTGGTTAATTTGGGTTGACCGTTTGGGACGAATCAACACATCTATCTCAAATTGATTCAAGTTTTTAATAAAGCACATGGAAACGTAAATGAAACACAACAACATAATAAACAAAAGAGTAGTAAATGAATTAATTCAATAATACCTTAGTTGTTGTAGCAGGTCAAGACACATACCCTAACTATTAAATGATCATCTCCCTTTTTTAGAGTAGAATCTATGTTAGGATCTCCTCCCAATCAAGAAATATTTATATGTGAAATTGATTATTTTGTATTCAGGCTATTACGATATGTCAAGTGGAAAAATAATATTGAGTTGAGAAGGATGGGAGAAATTGATATGAAGGCTTTCTATGATGCTTGCAAGGAGCATTTTTTTGTGAAAAGAAGGTCAACTAAAGGCTTTTTCTTAACAAAATTTTCCTTGCGCGCATCGCAAAAAGCCTCAATATCATTTATTCTCATCCTCCGCACGCCAACATTAGCATGTCCAATTGACATTCATCGGATAGCCTAAATACAAAACTGAAAAGTATTTATACCTTGGCTCAGATATTGTATTGGCTGCAAAACTTGGTTGCATTTTATGCCTTCAAGATTTTGCCATGCCAAAATTAAGACTCAGCGGGCGACAAAATTATCATAGCCTGACATCCACTATCCAACAGATTTATAAAAAAATGTAAAATACATCAAAGGAATCTTCGAAATTATTTTCGTCAATGATAAGGTGGAGATTACATGAGAAGATTTGCTAATTTTATTGATAATGGAAACAAGTGTTAAGCACACAACTAACCTCTAAATTTAAGTGTCAAAGTCAATGTCTTTATTGTTATAGTAAAGGTCATGTGTGTTGTATAAGAGTTGTATTTAAAATGTGTCAAAAAGGGGTGTTTGGCAAACCCCGAAAGTATATGTTCAAGGGTCACTTAGACCAAAAATATTTATGGAAATGAAGTTATATGTTATTTAAATTAGTTTTGGAAGTTTTGGTGTTGGTTCGAGTTATAGAATTTGTTTTCCGGAAATTATACAAATGCAGAAAATTGGCTAAAAGTGCAGGTCAGAGACCACACAACCGTATGGTATAAATGCATACGACTATATTCTCTAAAACACAAAGAGGGTGTAATTTGTTTGCATGGAAATACGTCCGTATGGTAATTTCCATACAGTCGTATGGTACTTTTCCATATTTTTGTCGGTTTTTGTCAAACTTCGTAAAACCATATCTTTTGATCAGTTAGTCGTCTTGGGTTGCGTCACCCAGAATTTCAAAGGTAATTGAGTCTATTTTCATTTAAAAATGGTCTCAAGGGTTAGTTTGTTATAATTTTTTGTCAATTGGTTAAAGAGTAACCGAAGGTCCGTTTTAGTCAAGTATTTTCCACGTAAAGTTTTATTTTTTTGTCAAAACAGGCACAAGGTGTAACAAATTGGTATCAGAGCCTTGGTTTAAGTGAATTGGGTTGCCATTGTAGGTTACCTAAACGTAGACCACTTGTAGTTGCGTGTGATGTAAGTGTAAGTGGTGTAGAAAGCGAATGCCTTAGTTATAAGGTAGACTAGTACTTGCGGCTAATTAGAATGTTGATGCTTAGACATAGATTGATTGTGCAATGTGATATGTGAACCATAGAGATAAGTATTAAGTGTTAAGTGTTGTTGTTTATGTGACGCTAAGTCTATGGTAGTTTATTATATGTCTAAGTTTAATGTGAATGTGCTTGATAGCATGATGCATAGAAGTGTATGAGATAAGATCGATGCATTCAAATGCATATTATCTAAGACTTGATCGGAATGTGCGAATAATGTTTATTAAGCGAATATGGTTGATGATAGAAGTTGCTTGAGGCACAAATTAAGTCTAATGTAATTTTTAAATGCCACATTATGTGTGATGACCAAATGGTGGTAAAAGGTTGATAAGCCATGTTGATATGTAGAGAGTTAAGAAGTATGATAAGTGTTTGATAAAACATAGATGCTTAGAAAGCTTGAGATAAAGTAAGAAATGATTAGTGAAGTATGGTTAGATGCTTGAAGCATATTTTTACACACTTAATTAAAATGAGAAAAGTTAGAGTGTATGGTTAAGATATGATGAGATCATGTTTCATATAAAACATGATAAGTTAAATGCGTTAGTAATAAATGTTTAAGCATGATGAGTAGAAGTGATTAATGAGATATAGATTGCGTAAGAATTCATAAGTGATATAAAGTGCGCTAAAAAGAATTGTAAAACATGAATGTAATCATGTTAATATATTGGAATATGTATGATGAGATTCATTCAAGTGTTATAGAATAAACCTATGTAAGGTTTACATGTGTAAAAGTTGTGTAGACTAAATGATGTGATAGTATAAGTTGAGAATACGGCCAACAAGGGGTTGACGGGTAATAGTAAAAATGCGTTGTAAGAACACATAGAAAATGTGTGAATTGTAAATGGACAAGCATCATATAGACCTTGTCTAAAATGAAGTTGGCACATAGTGAACGTGTGATTCAACTTCGGGTTGACGGGATGAATGATAGATTGCATTATGAAAATGCAAATATAATAAATCAAAAATTATTATATAAAAACTTGTCTAGATGAAAGTAAACATAGTAGCGAATATTGAAATTGCTTAACGCAATGAGAATTGAAGAAATGATATCGTGTACTTAATGATAAAAGTACATGAAAGATAAAATGAGTAAAGATGTTAAAGTAAACATAGCTTGGATCCAATGCTATAATTTTGATATTCTTCGGGATAGCCCAGCTTGCCTTTATTGGCATGTATTTTGGCATCCTTCGGGATGGCCTAGCTTGCCTTCATGACATGGTTGTTATTTTACATTCACCGGCATGATTTGCCTATATCCTTTGCATATGTCCAAGTATCCTTCGGGATAGTTTAGCTTGCCTTCTATGTCATGGTTGATAGTTTGCCTTCATGGCATGGTTGATAGTTTTCTTACATGGCATGGGTAATAGCTTGCCTTTATGACATGGGTTTTAGCTTGCGCATGGTTATTAGCTTGACTTCACGGCATGGTTATTAGCTTGCCTTTATGGCATGAGTATTATCTTGCTTTCATGGCATGGTTGTTAGCTTGCCTTTATGGCATGGATTTTAGCTTGCGCAACGTTAAGTTTAAGTGGCTAAGCCCTAAGGGAAAAAAGGCCGACTTGCCTTTATGGGAAAAGTTAGTGAGATTGGATCCAAGGCTAAAAAAAGATGAAAAGTAAAGTAAGTATGATTGTTGTGTCGGAAGTGCGTAAGTAGGATGATTTATAATCTCCTTATTTAAATGAATTGGGACGCCTCTTCATTTAAATGAAGAAATTGTAAATCGGTAAACCATAAGTTTAGAATTCCTTACTTACATAGATTGGGATGCCTTTTTATGTACATAAATAATTGTAAATGAATGGGCTTATGTGTATCCGATATGGCATGAGTACGGTTGAGAATTAGGACTTGAGAACTAAAACAAGTTAGACGTTATAAGAAATTAGATTAGATGTAAATAGAAACTTATAACGGCGTTAAGGTTATGTGCAAAACCTTAAGATAGATGCCTAGAATGAGTTTGTGCATTAAGTTGAAAAGATTGCCTAAGTAATAGTAGAATTTTAAGTAAAATGGAGAATTTTCATAATCGAATGTGATGCTAATGACGCGGTGTCATTAGAATTAGTTGAAATTTTATGAACTTGTGTGAATTAAGTTAAGTTTTGGCATTATGACTTAGTTTGATTAAGATTATTAATCTATGTGGTTTGTAGTATTTGAATTGATAATAGTTGGCAGAATGACTGTGTGTAAGGACATTAGTGTTAGATAAAGAGATTTTGGGGACAAAATCTAAATAAGAGGGATATAATTGTTACACCCAAAACCCATTTTGTTAGCCTTAATAGTTTTTATTAGAAGTGATGGTCATTCACATTTAGGAACTTTGTAACTCGTGTTAGATATCGTGATAGAATAGTCATCGGGCTCGTGGATTGGGCTAAGCTAAATGGGTATTAGTTTAGTTAAGCTTGCCTTATATCAATCCTTGCCCAATCCAATTCATACGAAGCCCATACAAGGCCCATGGCCAAGCCTTAGGGCATCCTTTGTCTTGTACTATAAATACCCCTCAAGTATGTCATTTGAGGGGTGTGCTTGAGTGTGTGTGTGTGTGTGTGTTTTTCCTTGAAGCAATATAACATCTTATTGTTTTCATCTTCTTTTCTCTACCTCTCTAAACATACATACGAATTTATACATCAAGTCACCATCTAATCTTCATCTTTTCTTTCTTCATCTACGCATAACTGTTACGTGTTAGTGTTGGGTTTGCTTGGTAAAGTGATAAGGTATACGTGACAAAGGGGTATAACAATTGGTATCAATTGCCTAACAATGGTTTAGGAGTGTTTGTGTTTGTTTTGAAGGGTTACGCATAAAGCTCTCGTTTTACATCTTTGATACGCATAAAGCTTTAATTTTTGCACTTAAAAATTCAAGATTCTTGTGGTTTAAGGTTTATTTGGTGCTAAAGTTTCAGTTTTTTGCAAAAAGTTCGAAGCTTTACGCGTTTTGGTTAAGCTTTAAACTCGTTTTTGGTTCATTGGTCATTTCTACTCGTAACTTTTCTAAGCACTTTGGGTGAAAAAGGTCAACATTTTTGGGTTATTCGAGTGTTTTTAAGGATATCTGTGCAAGCGAAATCATTTGAATCGTTGGAAATTTCTTACGAGTAGAAGTCAAAAAGTCAAAACCCTAGTTTTCTACTCGTAACTTTTCTAAGCACTTTGGGTGAAAAAGGTCAACATTTTTGGGTTATTCGAGTGTTTTTAAGGATATCTGTGCAAGCGAAATTGTTTGAATCGTTGGAAATTTTTTACGAGTAGGTCAAAACCCTAGTTCTACTCGTAAGAAAGTCAACTACGCATAGTTTTCTACTCGTAACTTTTTGGTGAAGTTTCTTTGAGCTATAACGGTGACTCAGTGCTTCCCTCACTTGGATAAGTGTGTGGAACACTTCGACTTGTGGATATCCCTTACGCTGTGACAGTGTAAAGGATTTTTGGTTCTTAACCATAGTTTACGCATAAGCTAAAAGCTTACGAGTAACTCTACGCATAAATTCACAATTACGCGTAAGGTTTACGAGTAACTTTTTGTCTACGCATAAGCTTAAGGTTACGCGTAAGATACTTTCTACGCATAAGATCCTACGCCTGAGGAATCCTACGCCTAAGCTTCCTACGCATAAGATCCTAAGCCTAAACCACATCCTACTCGTAACTACATCCTACTCGTAACTTCTTTGGTCCACGCCTAAGCTCTCTCTACGCATAAAGGTTTTTTTGGCGGGAAAACTTGAGTAAAATTTAATTTTTCGAGGCGACTAAACGCTTAATTTTTACGCGAGATTCAAATTTTGGTTTAACTGTGAAAATTTTGGTCAAAAATTCAAATTTTTCGGGTAAAATTTGGCGTCAAAATTGTCATAACTCAAATTTTTCATACGACCTTAGAATTGATTTTTATAGTGAATTTCAAATTTTGGGCGAAAATGTTTTAAGAACCAAGGTTACGAGTACGACTTTCAGAAACACCTCAACCGAGCTTAATCTTCATCAACCACAACTCCTTTATCGTTGAATCGATCCTACATCAACTTTATCATATCATACCTTCATCAATGGCAACTCAACAAGACATTCATGCAGCCGGTGCCGAAAACCGACCTCCTATGTTGGCAAAAGGTGGTTATCTTCAATGGACAAGTCGTATGCTTCGTTACATAAAGACCAAACCTAATGGGAAATT
Source organism: Chrysanthemum seticuspe (assembly GCA_019973895.1). Taxonomy (NCBI): domain Eukaryota; kingdom Viridiplantae; phylum Streptophyta; class Magnoliopsida; order Asterales; family Asteraceae; genus Chrysanthemum; species Chrysanthemum seticuspe. The sequence goes on from BPTQ01000008.1 coordinate 293,067,683, forward strand.
GATGATCAAATCCATTCAGGATGGACCCTTCCAGCCTCGACAAGTTCATGTACCTGGAAATGCAGATGCAACACCTCCCATCCCACCATCCTCTCATCTTCAAACTGAATCAGAATACACTGAAGAGGATCAGAAACAAGTCGATGCATATGACATGGCGATTCATATTGTTCAACTGGGTTTACCAATAGACATTTTTGCTGCTGTAGACAGTTGTGAAACTGCTTTCGATATGTGGGAACGTGTTGGACGACTATGTTATGGAACAGAAATTGGTAAACAAGACATGGAGAACAAGCTGCTAACTGAATGGGAGAAATTTACATCTACACCAGGAGAATCCATTGAATACTACTATGGAAGGTTTTGCACTTTGATGAATGAGCTTATCAGAAACAAGTTGGCACCCAGAACAATCGTTCAAAACATCAAGTTCCTGAATAATCTTCCAGAAGAATGGGGACGATATGTCACTATTGTCAACCAAACAAAAGACTTACATCAGGTGAACTTTGATCAACTAAACGATTTTCTGAAACAAAACCAAGCTGAAGCAAATGAAGTCAGGAAAGAAAGATTGGCAAAGAATCATGATCCATTGGCACTTATTGCTAAGACTCAAACTACAGTGAATACACAACAACAAGCTTCATCATCTTCCAACAACAACAACTTGCAGCAATACATTCCACAACCACAACAACAATTCTATCCAGATCAACAATACCAGGAACAAGGAATCACTGATTCTGAAACTGACCCAGAAGCGACCTTGCAACATATATTTTCTTTATTGGATAAAGCAGTTAACAGTCGCATCGGTAATCATGCGGTTCCGTATCAGGGTAATCAGTCGGGTCAGCATGTTGGAAATCAGATGGGACAGAATGTTGGGAATAGAGCAGTGGGTAATCAGAATGGAAATGTTGCAGCTCCAGTCGTTGGGAATTATGGAAATGTGAATCAGGGGAATCAGATGCAATATGCAGGGCAGTTTGATGGACATCAAGGGGGTCAGATTGTGAATCAGAATATGGGATATCAAAATGGGAATAACTGTTTTATGACTTCTGTTCAGAATGCTACCTCCGAACCTCAAAGACAAGATTCAGGATCTAGTGTCAACCGACTTACGAAGCTTGAAAAGATCCAGTACATGTTGATGTTAGCAGAAAAAGAAGAGTTGGGAATTGAGTTGACTGCTGAGGAAATCAAATTCAGGTACCCAAAATGGGAAGATAAAGCAAACGATAATGCAACCTCCAGTCATACAATCAATCAACAGGACACAACATCAAGCGGTACTTATGACACAACTCCTGTCTACGACACATATTCACTCAATGAGGTACCAAATTCGTTTACTCATGAGAAGCCACATTCTGTGTCTCCCGAACCTTATTATGACACATATGTGGGAGAGCAAGTTAATAGCAATGTTAACTCTGAAACTCCATATATGGATCCTAATGGAGGTCAAGTGATACAGAATGGTGCTAATGATGAGGAAACACGTGCTTATTTTGAATCATTAATCAATAACTGTGGCATTGAAATTGAGAAAGTGAGTAAGGTCAATCGCGAAGTTAAGGCCGCGAATAAGAAATTGACCGCTGAGCTTGAGAGTTACAAGGAGCACGCCAAAGCCTATGAATTTCATACAAACAAAATGTCTGAATTAGAAATTGGTTATCGAGATTCTGTTTTAAGAGAAAAACAATTGCAACTCAAGTATGACACACTTGATGTGAATTTGAACTTGAAAATAAAATCTTTAAACAAGGAAATTTCTGATCTTAAAAACCATCTTTCTAAACAACAAGCAACTTATTCTGATCTTGAAAAAGAGAAGAGGCAGTTGATTGCTGATTTTTCAAAACGAGAAGATTCTCTTCTTGATGAAATTCTTGATAAAAGTGAGATGATCAAAAAGTTGGAAAATTTGCTTGTTACAACGGGTCATTCAACCAAATCAACTAATATGTTGATTAATCAAGTAAATCCGTATTTTCATACAACTCAAAAAATGGCTCTTGGTAACACACCTCCTTGTTTCCTCAAGAAAGCTCAGAAATCTCAGAATGTGTTGAACAATGGAAAACCTTTGCATGAACCCATAATTGTTCGTGATTCTCTTGAAACGTTGGAACTATCTGAGGAGAGTAGATCAAAAATGAAACAAAAGAATCCAGATCTTAAACCGATTGATTATAACAAATGGAACAAAATTAATGGAATTACTTTTGTTAATCAAAAAGAAAAGTCAAAGTTTTCCATCACACCAAGTGTTTCAAACAAAGTGTCAACACCAGTTTCAAAATCAGTTTCAAAACCAGTTGTAGTTTCCAAATCTCTTTCAAACATTGAACAAATGTCTTCAAACAATCCTTTTAACACAAGTGATGCGAGAAGTATTTTGGAAAATGTGAAAACTAGAATTGCGGATCTTCAAGAGACAGTGAAAACTAAAATCAATATTACAACAAACATCTGGTTTAATAGTTTTGATATGGAACAGAAAAAGTTTTTTGAAACTCAAATTGCCCCTCAGCTGACTAACATCAACTCAAGGGTAATCCATTTTGAACAAGCCTTTTTGAAAGAAACAGCTGACTTTGTCAAGGACCATAAATCCCTAGTAAAGCAAGCTAATGAAAGTGTTGAACACATCAAAGTTTTGGAAAATTTAAATGATTCTCTCTTCGAAGATGTTATGACTACTGATATCATGTCCATCATTTTGCAAACATATTATGTTGAAGATCATGAAAGACTCCAGTCTGAGACCTCCGCAATTGTTTCAAAATATGAAAATGCTCTTGAAAAACTTGAAAAACAAAACGTGTCCTATTTTAAACAACTTGATCGAAAATCTGAGGAATGCAAGTATGACAAACTGTCGTATGAGCGTGCCTACAAGGACATGAAAGAGCAAAATGATCTTTTGAGAGCTTAGCTGGGAAGTCAAAAAGGAAAGGCTGTGGATACTGAGTTTGCAAAACCATTGACTGAGGAGAACACAAATGTTCCCAAACCGGTTTTCAAACCAAAAATGTCTATTTCTCAGTTTGCTCCAAAAGTCAATGAGAAAAATGATTTGTCAAAAACAGTCACTCCACAGTCCCTGCCTATTAAAAAATGAATTGTCAAAGGTTTTGAAAAACCTGTTTTTGATAAAGAAAAAGTGATTACACCTGGCATTTATAAGACTAGTACAAGGAATGTGACCAAAAATCCAGTTAAAGAATCTGTTGGTTCTAACAACATGGTCAACAATCACTATCTAGAAGAAGCTAGGAAAAAGGCACAGACTCGAAAAGATGGAATTCTAGGTGCAACATCTAGGGTGATGAATTCTACAAGATTTCAAGGCACTACTAGTAGTAGTAAACCATTACCTAGGTACACTCTACAAAAGACTAGGGATTGGCTTGCATCTAAAACTCATAAAATCATATGGGGAAGTACTCTCACTGTGCAGATTTTCTGTCAAAACTTATAAGCACATGTGAAGGGGGAGTGTTTCTGAAACTGTAAAACTCTCGGAGTGTCTCAAACATGTTTTCTATCATAAATACTCTGAGAGATTTTCAAGAAAAATGGTTTTATGGCAACAATAGGACAGTCATGGAGTTATAAGGTGACTAAGGATAGGAAATTCGTCCTATGATCCGCCAGAGCCGGAGGGATCTACCCAAGGACATCACCAATAGTGTAGAACTACAAGTCCTTAGGAATGATTGAAAAAAAAGGAGTAATGTGAGAAAGGAGAAAGAAGGGGTTGAAGAATTAAAAAGAAAAGTAATGAAAAAAGGGTGAAAAGAAATAGCCCTCCATATTCAACCTTAGGGCAGAAACCGGGTTCAATACATATGCTACTGGTTGTCACTAGATGACACTGGTATTGAATACCAAGACGTCATGGACCCAGTGACGCACTGCACTAAACCTTCTAGCCACTCAATTACTCTAAAAAAGGATTTGTTTCATTCTCACTGGGAACCCTACATAATCTATCGACTTTCTCTTAGAGATTGTTAATATTGAAGAAGGAGACCCGGTCCCTAGTCTCCGCTCAGGAAAACCAAAATGCACTATTGAGTCTAGAGCCACGAGATTCATCTAAAGATCTCATAGGAACACTTGACATGACATCGCTTGTTGTTCATCAACAAGGACACAAGTGATATATTATAGAGTCCTACGCAGATCTTAGCAATCTGCCAGAACATTTATGAGAAGTTTTACATTTGTGATCTTCAGTGATTGAATGGAAACTCCTGCCAGGGTCAACATCAAGCAGCCCTGACAGCAGGTCACTTCGGTAACTCCCCGTGGATTACGCTTAGTGTGTCTCAAACGGTCTACAGTCGTGGGGTGATGCTTCGGTGTACCTCAGCGACTCATCTGAACTGTAGGTGTATTTCGGTACATCGCGTTATCTCACTTGTGGGACTCCAGTTCAGGAACGGCCTCTGTGAGAATTAGAGATGTGTTTTCACACTATGCTGTTAACACCCTCGAAATTCAAACTTGTAAGTGCCGGAATCCGCTTATTACTAACCTGTTTTATGTTTTTCTTCTTATGGAAGCTCCGGAGCGGATGGATCGTGCAGACTCGCCACATGCTCATACCAACAACACATGAAAAGTTCTCATCAAAATCAAAGGCAACAAAGTTAAAGATGATTCTTCGTCATTGTCAAAGAATCCTCAAAGTATAAAGACTAGAGAACTACGTCATTGGTAAATCAAAGTCAAATAGAAGTGTGAGCATGGTGGAGAAAAACGTGGAGACACCTAACCAACGAAGTTGACAACGGCAGACAACCACATTAACTGATCACAAAGCATGAAGGAACAAAGAATTAAGACTATTTTATATCTACACACAAAGTTCAAGCTCAAAGAAAGTAAAGATCTTATCAAGTGGAGCATCGTTTGAATGACCACCCCTTAGGGGGAGATTGTTAGCCTTAATAGTTTTTATTAGAAGTGATGGTCATTCACATTTAGGAACTTTGTAACTTGTGTTAGATATCGTGATAGAATAGTCATCGGGCTCGTGGATTGGGCTAAGCTAAATGGGTATTAGTTTAGTTAAGCTTGCCTTATATCAATCCTTGCTCAATCCATTTCATACGAAGCCCATACAAGGCCCATGGCCAAGCCTTAGGGCATCCTTTGTCTTGTACTATAAATACCCCTCAAGTATGTCATTTGAGGGGTGTGCTTGAGTGTGTGTGTGTGTGTGTGTGTTTTTCCTTGAAGCTATATAACATCTTATTGTTTTCATATTCTTTTCTCTACCTCTCTAAACATACATACGAATTTATATATCAAGTCACCATCTAATCTTCATCTTTTCTTTCTTCATCTACGCATAACTGTTACGTGTTAGTGTTGGGTTTGCTTGGTAAAGTGATAAGGTATACGTGATAAAGGGGTATAACACATTTTCAAACGGGTAGGACTCTAGATGAAATTAACTAAGACTTTTATGAGTCAAGAGACTCGATATAATTGGTTATTCTATGGATTTAAATTAAAGGCGTTATGTGATTGGCTAATCAAACCCGATAGTCAATCTAATAGTCAAAGAGGATGTAATATGGTTACAGAAAGATTGATGTGTCTCAAATATAAGAGATATTAAGAGACTAAGGTTGTCAAATGGTAAATGTATTATAAAAGTTAATGTAGCCAAATTAGAATGAAAGAGACTTGAAGGGCTTAAAGTGTCAAGTTGGGAAGTAACTTTGGTATGAAATAATTAGTAACTAGAAATCTCTAGGATAATTCATTATTATCCATGTGTATGTGTGTGTGTCGTATATGGAGGGAAACATGAATCTTTGGTGATTATTTGAAGAAGAAAGAAGGCTTTAATCAAGGAGATAAGACCTAACTAAGCTATTATTCACTTTTTGATGATGTTGATGACCTTGGTAAAATATAGATTGGACGTGAGGTAAGTAAATTGACTATAACAAGATGTTATATTGAGGTTATCATGTTTGTATTATGTCTTATGTGTTAAGTCCTTGTTTGTCTTAAGGTTATGAAGGCCTAATAACTTGTATGCTTAGTTTAAGATGAAGATGAGGTTATTTGGTACAACTAGCTAGATGAGTTTAGCATTATTGATATAATATTGATGGTTTATGGAGGTTAGTAGTTGATGTGTGTTTAGCAAGATTTGGATATCCTAGTTGTGAAACTAGCAAGGTATGTAGAGTTTATGTGTATGTGAATGAATGATGATTTAAGTGAAGTTCATGATGTATTATGATTTATGATACATGATAACTTGTTATGACATTTAATTACTAAACGAAAGCTTATAGTTTAGTGTTTAACTATGTTTTGTAGGTGCTTGTGTGATGAAGGTAAGCTTTAGTAAAAGCTTAGATTTGGAAGTACAAGTTGAAAGTGTATTGGAACGTGCTTAGGAGCTTAGTATTAGTACCGAGCTCAAATCAAGGTTGAACCCCCAAATTGTCGTAATATGTTTTGTAAAAGATGTTGTTAAGTGTCAAAGTCCAGGTCTTTATTGTTATAGTAAAGGTCATGTGTGTTGTATAAGAGTTGCATAAACTCCGTAAAGTATGTTTTCAAGGGTCACTTAGACCAAAAATGTTTATGGAAATGAAGATATATGTCATTTAAATTAGTTCTGAAAATTTTGGTGTTGTTTCGAGTTATAGAAGTTGTTTTCCAGAAATTATACAAATGCAGAGATTGGCTAAAATTGTAGGTTAGAGACCATACAACCATATGGTATAAACGCAGATGGTCGTTTGCTCTAAAACATAGAAAGGGTGTAATCTGTTTGCATGGCCATACGGCCGTATGGTATTTTCCATAAAGTCATATGGTACTTTTCCAAATTTTTGTTTGTTTTTGTCAAACTTCGTAAAATCGTATCTTTTGATCGGTAAGTCGTCACGGGTCGCGCCACCCGGAATTTCGAAGGTAATTGATTCTATTTTTATTTAAAAATAGTTTCAATGGTTAGTTTGTTATAGATTTTTGTCAAGTGATTAAAGAGTAACAGAAGGTTCATTTTAGTCATGTAATTTCCACGTAAAGTTTTATTTTTTGGTCAAAACGAGCACAGGGCGTAATAGAACACACTTACACTCCTCAAGAATTGACTGCATTGGAATTTAGTCTATAAACAAAACTTTTTCAGTCACTGGGAACTTCTACTTTGCAGTGCCAAGTTATGAAACAAATTGAATATGTGCTCAGATATCTTATTGATTTCAAAACACGGTTGCATTTTATACCATCCAGCTTTTGCACTGCCAAAAATTACTTCTCATAGAGTAACTGAATCATCACAACCGAATAAATGCTATCCAAATAGGATCCACAAAACATATGACAGGTATCAAAATCCTAAATCTATTACCTTGGCTCAGATATCAAATCGGATGCAAAATACGGATGCATTTTATGCCATACGGTTTTTTCCATACCAAAACTAAAGTTGGTTGCATAATACAATTTCATTTTATTTCTTCTAGTTTTTGCGAACCAAAATAGCCAAGCAAGTGCTGCCCATATCATCCATAAATCCTGCAAAATGACAACATGCAAAGTCAAATTTTAGACATCAAGATATTCTACTCATTACTCCAACCAAACTCTTTAATTTAATTTCTAACTTAAATACAAAATCAAGAAAACTAAACTCAATAACTTTGATTCAAAATAAAATGCACAAACAGTAGACAAAAATCCTAACACCTCGATTAACTCTTTTAGCTATTTGTAAAGATATAGCAAACATAATCAGGCGTTCTACTCATCATTCCAACCAAAACTCCTAAAGCAATTTAAGCTTTTACCAACTAAATCAACAAACCCCAAATAACATTGTTTTTTTTGCATAAATAAATTTTTTGTCTAATTTTCTTACCTAAAACCCTTGTGTGTGTCTGATTTTTGAATGAAAAACCAAACCAAACAAATGAAAAATTATATCTGCTAGAACCGATAATATAAAACATGTATACAACATGCATCGAACCCTGAAATTAAGTGCAAATAAGTGAAAACCTCACTAACAAACCCACTAATCTTATTTGAATCGGTTTAGCCAAACGGCTTGGCGTGTGAACAGTGTTGGATCGAGCCGAGGCTCCACAATACACCCGAGCTATCCTCCTCCCTGTAGCCGACCACACAGCTAGTGGCTTCGCAACCGTGCTGACTCCAATTTTCATTTCAATGCATGTTATATTGTATAATTAGGAAACTATTTGAGGGTTAGTTTAATCGATAAATAAGGATTGACAGCTTTAAAATTATTTTTACTTTTTGAATTAAAATTTGATACTTTTGAATTTTGATACATTTGTATTTGGTTTGATAATTTGGAATAACGCTTCCTTTTCATTTGTTTGTTTTGTTATTTGTTTCGCCTTTTGATTACCAACAAGTGGTATAAGAGCCAAGTTCGTTTAGGTAGGAAGAAAAAAGAGAGAAAAAAAAAGAAAAAGGTTAGTTACGGGTTCGTTTGAATTAATTTTCGTTTGTTTTTGGATTGAAGTTGGACTCTTTTTCATTTGAAGAGTCATTTGAATTGATTTTGGTTTTTGGTTCGTATCAATCAGCATAGTTGTGGAAGAATCCTGATTTAAGATTCGTAAACCGTTAAATAAAGATAAAATCCGTAGTGTTTACCATCTAGTTTTGTGATTGGAGTTTTGAGAAAAGTGCAACATTCAGTCAAATATGTTGGTATGTTTTATTCGTCACTTTTTTTGCAGCCGTGGAAGGATTGTCATATCTCATTTGTTAACCGTTGAATCATCATGATATTTGGGTTGTTGCTTCTACATACATATATTTACAATCTCACTGAAGGGATTTGTCATCTGATGTTCGTAGATGGGGATAAGTAATCGAAGTTACTGGTTTTTCTGAATGACTTTTTTTGTTTTCGTTTTATTTGAATTTGGATCGTAATCCTTATTACACAAGTGGGTCATTAGAATTATCCGTATCATCTTTGGTACGTCTGAATTATTAGAGCTCGTTTGTCAAGTTATTTATTAACTTGAATTTGTTTGATACTTGGATAAAAAGTTTGAAGTTAGAGCCTAATACTTATCAAATAAGTGGGTCATTAGAATTTGGTATTTGGTATCTGAAATTTGTAGTGATTTGGTGTTTGAAGATTGAGTATTAATCAAGTCGTTTGGATTTTGTTATATCTTTGGAATTTGTAGTTTGGAAAATTTGGATCTTCGTTTTTCTGGCTCTTGAAGTTGGTTGCCTGATTTTGATAGTCTTTGTTGAAGATCGTTTGAGCCGATTGTTTTTTTTTGGTTGGCCGTTTTGTATCTGTCAGTTAACTTTTGAATGTTCGTTTTGAAGTCGTCTGCGTTTGCTTTGGATCCTTTTGGGAATCAATCGTTTGTTTGAATTAGGCTAGTATCTCTAGCATTTGAAATTTTGAATTTAGTGTGGAACATGTGGAAGAGTTCAAGTCACGACGAAGATTGTTAGAAAAGTGACGTAAAATCTAAGGGTTGTTTGGTAATTTGTGTGACTTATCCTACAAGTTTTGGTGTTTGAGTTTGTTAAAGTTAAGAAATTATTTTATGACGGTTAGTTTAATCTATAAATAGAGATCGACAACTTTTGAATACTTTGGCCTTCGATACTTTTGATTTTTGGTACATTTGTATTTAGTTTGATAATTCGGAATAAAATTTCCACTTCGTTTTATTTGTTTTGTTATTTGTTTCGTCTTTCGATTATCAACAGTTTGGTATTTATACATACTTAGATCGTGGTTGATAACTAGCGAGTGTAAGATAGCAAATTGAGATATTTATATCGTGGTTGATAACTAGCGAGTGTTTTTGTGTGATTACATACTGAGATTTCAAGTCTATTTATAATAAAACATGACTTAGAGAATAAGCTAACATAAACCTGAACCTAATGGACCCTAAGCCTTTAGGATTGGGCCTTAACCTATCATCTAACACTCCCTGCAGTTTGAACAGGAGGTTTTCGAACGTACAAACTCGATAGAATGTTGAATCACCTTCTTCTTCGCTTATTCTTTTCTTTTTCTCATCTTCTTTGTTGTTAGTTTACATCAAGATGCACTTGTATTTGGCGACATAATTGTATACTGCTTTGCGGTTTCCTTCATATTTTATGACGTTTGCTATTTTTTTACGTCATGACTTACTTTGCCTTTAGAAGGGAGCGACAATTTAGTGGTCAACTTTGTTGTCGACGACAATGATCTTCAACAACGAAAATAATTTGATGAGAAAGAAAAAGACATGGTTGATTAAAGACAACTCACATATTTTGTGTGTTTTAACGGCTAGGGTTTAGGGTTTATGCATTGAATACGAAAAACAAAATCTTAATTAAAAAAAATAAAGCGAAAACAACCGGGATTTCTCCGAATCACCGGCGAGTAGCCGATAACTGGAGGATAGCAATTTTTGTATGTGAATCTTACCTAAAGCTCGGATACCATGTAGGATAACAAGTTGAGATATTATTAATGGTGTTTTTGTGTGATTACATAATAAGATTTCATATCTATTTATAATATAACGTGACTTAAAAAATACACTAATATAACCCTAAACCTAATAAACGCTACGCCTTTAAGCATGTGCCTTAACCCTATCATCTAACAGCGAGAGCATAAAAGCCAAAGTAACGTATCTTTTCGATCTTTATGGCAACTAATAAACTGTATAGAAGTGAAGACAAAAGTGTGCAAGAACCCGAAAAAAGAGATTTTAATCATACACATATATAGTACTCATACAATCATATAAGTTACAAACTATTATATGAATGATTATAACTGAATCAATCTATTGGCTAAATCAGTTTCTTACAACAATATGTACGAGTCTTCATGAATGAACTGCAACCCTTGAAAGCATAAGTGTTGATTAATGATTAATTCATAGATTAAACCATAGTTAGATGCATTAAAGGGGGTGGTTGTTGGACAACTCCTTAACAACTTGATAGTATGAAACAACTACTTACCCAAAGTTCCACCAATATCTTTTTCCGAGCTGCTAAAAATCTGTATTTTTGTTAATTGCATTTCAAGAATGTAGACTAGACGAGTTTTTATTTTCAAAGGACTCATAATTAGGTTCGTCCCAAAGCATGACAATTTCGAGCCTAAGTGAGCCGGCTCATTTGACTATATAACTAATTAATAGGCTCATCTAAGCGTATAGCTTGGGTATACACTTGGAGGCTTAAATTCGGTCATTTTAAACCTCATGAAAGTTAGATAATAATGAGAAAGTTCATCTCACTTTGCAAATCTAATTTGACAAAATTACATTCTACTGTTAACATTTTTATGAACTTGGTGGAATAAAAAGGACAAAAAAGTAGTTGGATAGCATAGTAAAATCAGTTGAATCTTCTTTGAAAGTTGCACCAAATTGACAAAAAAAAGGCTCCTACTATGTAACCACTTCATTACTTGCTAAAGCTTTTACCTTGCTTTCAACTCTGCAGGCATGTCGATTCTTGCTTTTAATTTCTTTAAACCAGAATTTAGTATTGTCATATTGTTTTATTTTTTTATTTTTTTATTTTTTTAAAGAAAAGTATGATATAATGCATGAAATATATGTTATGAGAAATGATGCTAAATTCTAACAATCTTTTAATCATACGCTAATAATATTTTTTAAGAAAAATAGCAAGAGTCGCAATTCAAGGACAGAGCCCTTGAGCTTTTCTCGCTGCTTGTGAGCATTTATCATGCTACATGTGAATTCATGACATGTGAGTATGTGACATTCAAAATATTTTAAGAGCATTATTAGTTTGACATACCATTAATTATATACTAATATTTATGTTCATAAGTATTTTTTGGAGCAAGCTCAAAGTATTTTGATAATTTCAGACTAGATATATAAAGTTTTGAATTTGAAGTACTAATCAAACAATTTCATTAAAAAGTATGTAATAAAAGTATACTTATTATTTTGTATTTAATAGATAGTGGAGCCTATCACTTGTCTTCGTGCTTCCAAGGCAAACAAGACGTGGGAATGAATCTGAAAGTGTGAATTAATGTGGATCAATCTCAGCCGTTGACATCATAATATCCTAAGATCTTTACTCAATTACACGTGCAACCATCTTTGCTTTAGCTTCCTTTTTATCCATGCATAAATTTATGCATAAATTTCTCACTTCTCCTCCAAATATAGCCCACACTACACTCTCTCCACGACTTTTAGAGAGAAAAACACATGAGTTTCTAGAGAGAGAAATAGTGTGAGTGTGAGTGCAAACCACTTCTTAATTTTCTTGTTCATCGCCATCATTAGCAACAAAGGTACATAGTAACCGACCCATCATCTCTTTGCTTAAACAATATTATTCTTGATACCAACAAGATGTATATATTAAATCTCATCAACTAAAAGGCCGTTGATTTTTTATCAAATCTTTGTTGTTTTGGCGAGGTTGCATCAAGTTTTATTAACTAGAAGTCGTTGGTTCAAAACTCTTCAAAATTTGTTTATTTGTCTAAGACAAATCTTGACAAGTGGTATAAAGTCGTGTCAACCAAAAGGTTACTGGAGATATTAAAATACTTGTTCTTGATCAAGAACAAGATGAAATCAAAGATGGATTCTTTGATTTTTACTTCCAACTTGAAATTTTCATAATACTTACTTTTGATATTGTTTCTTGATTGGGGTAATTTCTTTGTATCTCGAGTTCTTGGTTTGGTTCTTAAATTGGATTAGAGTTTGTTAGTTGAATGGAGGAGATTGGTCAAGAAGCCAGGAAACACTTGTGTAAATTGTGCAACAAGAGTTTTCCTTGTGGAAGATCATTAGGGGGTCACATGAGGTCTCACATGATCAACTCAAGTAATCATGATGATGATCATCATCATGAAGTGAAGAATGAAACTAGTTCGAGTGTTCTTGATAAGATATGTAAGGAATGTGGAAAAGGGTTTCAGTCTTGGAAAGCTTTGTTTGGGCACATGAAATGTCACTCAATGAAAGTCTCAAACAACAAGAACAAGAATACTGCATGTTTAGATCAAAATTTAGATGCCAAATATCGCCGAGTTAAGAGATCAAGATCAGGATCAAGACCAAGACCAAGAAACATGCGAAAAGAAAGGTACATAGTTGCTTCTACAACTACTGCAATTACAAGTACATCTTCAATCTCTATGAATGCTAATAACAATAATCAACTTAGTAGCAATAATGCTTCGACAAGTATGGTATCCGAAATAGAAGATGAGCAAGAACAAGAAGCAGATGTTGCCATATCTTTGATGATGCTTTCAAGAGATAGTGGAAAATGGGGTAATGAATTTGAATCATATGATGATTACAATTCCTCTGTTTTGTTGAAGTTAAATAAAGTTGAGGGTAAAAATTTAAGTCAAAATGTTTCTAGGACGAAAAAGTTTGATTTTCTTGGAAAACCTGCGGTGGGTTCAATCAAAAGTTTTGATTTGGGTTCTTTAGGTGAATTTGAAGACTCGAGCAAGAGAAAATTTGATTGTGTTACTTGTAACAAAAGTTTTCATTCTTATCAAGCACTTGGAGGCCATAAAGCAAGTCATAACAAGCTAAAGGGAGATTTTAATTTGAAAACTCAAAACGAAAACAAAATCGAACACAAACCCATGCTAGATTATGATCAAACCATCAATAGGTATGATTCAAAAACATCAAATGGTTATCAAGAATCGGCAAGTTTCAATCTTGAAGTTGGTTTTCTAAAGAAAAAGAAAGTGGTGTCGGGAGTACATGAGTGTCCGATTTGCTTCAAGATTTTCTCATCGGGACAAGCTTTAGGAGGTCACAAAAGAGCACACTTAGTTTCCGAAGCTAAACCGAATCAAGAAAACAGCATGAATGTGATCCACAAACCCGATGGCCAAGTTTGTGAAACTCGAGGATTTCTTGATCTTAATATGCTTCCTGAAGAGGAAGAGGAGATGAACATGAGCAATAGTACCACAGAATACAAGTCATACTATTGGGAAGATAGTAGTGACCACCACAGTCATGAACCAAGACTATTAGGTTTGCTTTCAACAACTTAACCTAATAGTAGTTCTACAAAGACCACTTCAAGATTGTACATGATTCATTCATACTTTAAATACACATACACTTATATGTCCAAAGTCCAAACCTCACATTTTTGTGCTTATATACTTACATTGGTTTCTTATTAAGTAGTTGAATTGCAACATATTCAGTGAATTACAATATGTACGTGTTGAATGATATATTCATGTGTAAGTATCCAAGATTTCAAATGATTATATAGTATGATACTTCTGGAATATGTAATGTGGTAAGATGTATGAACTAGTTTTCTTTGTTGGCTGGCTTGTGGGAAGTTTATTTGAAAGTATACAACATTAGGCATGTTATTATCTCTTCTCTACTACTTATAATTAAAAAGTGTATGTTTATTCTTCAAATCTTAAATCTAGAATTTTGAAACTTTAATTAATGTAGTTTGTCTAGATTATCTTTAAGTAATAAGTACCCTTTAAACTTAATTAATTTTAAACTTGACAACTTTTTAAAAACACACTATATTAATTATAAAAAAACACACGCTTTGCATCAAAGGTCGAACAAAAATCACGATTTTCCAAATATAATTATTTACCATTATACATCATCGGTTTACACCGGTATTCATCTGGTATATTATATGGTCGAAGTTTCAGGTTCCGGTTAGTAAACTAACCACAAACTTGTTATGACACATGCCCCATATATATTAGAGAAGAAAAATGATAAATACAACCCTTGGATATTTCGCCACTGATAGTACATTTAGAATCTAAATTTTGCTGATTAATTTAGGATTAGTACTTCCTAAATCTTGATATTATATATAAGTGTTAGCTAGGATGATTATTTAGACACTATACTTAAACATGCTCTAATATATCCACATCTAAACTGATATACAAGCTAATTAAGTTTTGACACGTTATAATCTTAATTAGTTTGTTGTGAACATGGAAGGTGAGTTGTTGATTTGTTATGGGAATTAATGGATGTGGCCAAAATGTTGTTTGGTCACCTAACATAAAAAAGTAAGACAGTTATGTTATGTTTGTTAGTTTATCATCTTTCCTTTGTTATTGGAAAACATACATATAGTAAATTTATTATAGTGAGAATGTAGGGAATTTTAGCTTATACTAGTGCAAGTAAAATGCCTAAATTAGAATATATGATTTATGGTTGTGAGCTTTTAAATTTTGTCAACACGTTCTCTATTCAAAATCAAGTGATTGTAAATCTTTTGTCACTCTTTTAACTCACGTTAATGTTTTTCTAGTAAGTCTCATCAAGTGTACATTTAAACTTTAGAGAGGCACTATGGTAATGCATGGTGTTTTCATCTTCAACCACATTTTAAGTTTATAGTGAAATTATGTTAACACAAACAACGATCTCGGTTAGACCAACCGTCATTCTAGTTCTAGATATGGACAAGTGTGTCGAAAAAATAGCTCTACTCAAAATGCATTCCATGACAAGTTTATAGGCTAACAAGCATTCAAGAAATGCATTCCATGACTTGTATATAGTAGTCGTCCATTTTATCTTATTGTAATAATTATAAAACCTATAAAATGTAAACATGATCATTTATATTTTTGGCAAATCGCATAAAAAGATATTGATTTAGGTCTAGTTTCAATTAAAAGTATCAGTCTTTTTTTTCATGTCAAATTAAGGTATTTAACTTATTATACCGTGCAATTTTAGGATATTTTTACCTACTAGTTAGGTAAAAAGTCACATCTTTATTTTATTTTATAAAATTTTTGTATTTTTAGTCTAAATATATTAAAAACCTTCATAAAAATTCTTCCTTTTTATACAAGATTCTAAAAATTATTTTCTTTTAGTCATAATTATTTCAATATTTTTAGTCACGTTTTACTATAAGTAACATCACTTTCAAGGTCCATATTCTGCTCAAAAGAAATCTGCTTAAACATATTGGTATCGAGATTGATATTAGGACTAGAAGGCCTCGACAAACAATTAGAAAAGTGGTTAAGAAATTCATGCTTCACTTTATAAGGATCATCGATCCATTCGCCTTCAACAAGAACACCACGAATAGCAAGTTGTGACCGCTTCATATTAATAATACCATGGAAGAATTTAGAATTTTCATCGCCTTCAATGGACCATCGAACCTTAGCTTTCTGAGCCATATCTAAAGAGTGACGCATGTTAATATTATGAAGATCTTTCAGAAGCGACGTCCGTTCATTAACAAGATCTTCATTACTGATTCCATTATCGAACATCTTATCTAATTCAGAAATCCGAGATTGGATGGAAAATCTAGACTGTTATATTAAGTTGAGGTCCTTTTTAAACGCGTTACGCTTTAAACATGCGTTTGACAAAATGTATATATTGTATTTATCGTATAACATAATAAATTCACAATTGATTTTGTGGTTTAATTATAGATAAAAAAAATAAAATT
This sequence comes from Chrysanthemum seticuspe, assembly GCA_019973895.1. NCBI lineage: Eukaryota > Viridiplantae > Streptophyta > Magnoliopsida > Asterales > Asteraceae > Chrysanthemum > Chrysanthemum seticuspe. Next base: position 293,084,240 of record BPTQ01000008.1, read on the forward strand.
TTGATTGAGGTTTTACCTCGGGTGAAAGGCCAAGGACGAAGAGATTAGAAAAGTTAATTTTCTCAAGCTTATGTCATTTTGCAAGTTACATTTAGTTTTAACAAGTAAAAATTAAAGGGGTAATCACTTTAAAACTAACTTGTTAATCCTACTGTATGTAACTAACTAGGTATTTTTGCTCGCACGTTGCGGCAGTGGCAAAAACATTTGTTTTGTAGCTACGAAATAAACCTTTAACAATAACATGTTTTTTCAATAAAGTGTTAAAAAATAACAAAGATTTAAGAGAGTTTAAAAATTAGGAGATTTACATCAATATCTTTGCAAAATTTGACAATTACATCAACTTCCTCTTAAATTTTATAATTACTTCAAAAAACTTATAAAACTTTAAAAACACAACATTATCCATAACACATTTTATTTATATTTTACTAGATATAATACTATATTCATTTTTAGCAATATTACATAACACGTTAAATTACCTATTTACCCTTTTTTACTGTGATACCATGTTTGTTTAGAATAATTGTCTTGTCTCTATTAGAGCACTCCCAATAATAACACCATAACACCAATAACACCGTCCACGTCAGCGCCACATCAGCTTTAACATTTAACATTAACATCCCCAAAAAACACCCACAACAATAACATCCCAATAACACCATAACACCACTAATATTTAATATTTTCAATTTCAACCCCTAAACTAAATCAAACACTTCATTTTTTAAACTAAAACAAACATTTCATTAAAACTTAAAACATATTACAATACGAGACTAAAAAAAAATACAACGAAATAAAAAAAAAATACAACGAAATAAAAAAAACCATACAACGAAATAAAACGTTACAACAAATTAAAGGAAATGACGAGAATACGATCTACTGACGAGGTTTCAAGTTATATTTTGCGATGATTCGATCTTTTTCGTCATTGATCCACTGCACGACCATTGGATCTTGCCCATCAGTAGACGTCATCAAAAACTTGATCTCTTCCAACCTTGTTAATGTGAGATCTCTTTCCTGCTGGGCCCGATACGCCGCTTCGGAGACTTCTCGTTTCATACGAAACTCGTTTGCCATAGTTTCTGTGAAATAAGCTGACGAGCTCGTTCCTCCAGTGCTTGTTCCCCCAGTACTTGTTGTAGTCTCGGATCTTGCTTTCTTGGTAGCACGTTTCTTTCCCATGGGGCGAGGTTGTTCATCTTGACCAAACAAATCCTCGTTTGTTTGGCTTGGGACTTCGCTGGTTAAATCGACCGGTTCCGGCGTGTTCCATTTCTTATAATGACGCAAAACCTCCCAAGCGTCTTCGAGGCCAAAAGCTGATCCCTTGGTTTCCTCACGATACCATTGCTTTGCCCGTTGCATCACATCCAGCTCACTTTCCCCGCTTCGTTGATCCCGTTTCGAACGTTTGTAATGAGAGTTGAACTTTGTGCATATGCCGTTCAAAGTTTTCCACTTGCTTGACAGCATGTCCTTGTTCCGCCGTTGAAAGTTGTTTTTATTGAACTCATTTCGCACCCGATACCAAAACGTATCCCTGGGTTAGCACTTTCCAACTTTCGGATCCTCCGAAACAGCTATGTAACATGTTGCAAGTAATGCTTCCTCTGCTGGAGTCCAACGTGAGTTAACAACAACTTCGCCTTCATCAGAATCAACTGGTTCGGGCTCGGGGTCTTTGGATTTCTTTGATTTTCGCTTAATGCGACCTTTTCCTTTTTTTGGAGGAGACGTGGGTGTGTCAGGAACATCATGTGTTTCAGTTTGTGATTGTTGTGATTGTTGTGTGAATTGTAGGTTTTGAAAGTTAGAGTTTAAGGTGTTTTGTTGGTTTTGTTGTTGCCAATACAGAAATGCTTGATGTTGTTGATACATTTCTTGGCTCGATAAGCCTAGTGGGTTGGGGATTGAAGATGAACCGGCGTTCGGGTTAGATGATGAACCCGGGTTTGAGGGATTCCACCCACTAGCAAGAAGATTGTAGAAAGTATCGTCGTTGCCTCCCGACATTGTTTTTTTTTGCAGTTAATAGAAGTTGAAAGATTGAGAGAATGAAGAGGATTTAGTAGTGGAAGTGTGAAAAGAAATGGTGTTTTAATTGGGTATTTATAGTGGTAAAAAAAGGTTTTTTAAATTTTTTTTGAAAAATAACGGCTAGTAGCCGTTTAGGGTGTTTTTTGAATTTTTTTTTTAAATAACGGCTAGTTTAAGTTTAAGGGTAGAAAGTGTAAAATTTTTGATTTTTTTTTTTTTTTTTTTTTTTTTGCGCCTCCCCTATAACGCCCGTTGCCAAAGCAACGCGGGCTTCCTTTCTTCTCTTTAACGCCGAGGTCACAACAAGGATAACGCCCATAACGCCGTTATTTGTGCTATAACGCCGTTATGGCGTTACCATTGAGAGTGCTCTTATTCATTCTCCGCCAAGTTATAAGTACAAAGAACATTTTAGATACAAGAATGATGGGCTTATGCCTATCTAACTACACAAAGGCCATAGGCTTAACCAAAGTGTCGACTAACACTCATCTGAATTTTGAGCGGGAGGGGAGCGAACACTCAAAGTGGTGCGAAACTCTTCAAACAATGCATAGGGCAACCTCATGGTGAAGATGTCAGCATACTGAGAATGTGATGGTACATGAAAAACACGAACCTGACCTCTAGTAACCATGTCACAAACGAAATGAATATCAATCTCAATATGTTTCATTCACTGATTCTACACAGGGTTAACAGACAAATAAATGGCACTAGCATTGTCATAATAGACAAGGGTGGCAATTAACATAGGAGAATAGTGCGCTAACGAATCCAGGCAGTCTCAGCAACATCTTTAGTAATGCCCCTGTACTCAGCCTCAACACTAGACCGTGAAATAGTGCGCTGACGCTTAGGAGACCATGGCAAGAGATTATCTCCCAAAAATACACAATAGCCAGAAGTAGATTGTCGAGTAGACGGGCAACCCGCCAAATCAGCATCAGAATAAGCAATAAGATAGCCACTGAAGACCAAAGTTCAATGTACCACGGACATACCAGAGGACACGTTTCACGTTTGAGAGCTGTCAAGTGAGGCTCTCGTGGATCATGCATGTAAAGACATATCTTCTAGACGACATATGAGATATACGGGCGAGTAAAAGCAAGGTATCGCAAAGTTGCAAACCACCTGCAAGGCTACGATACAAGGTAGGATCCGAGACAGGGTCCCCATCAGGGCCAAGCTTGGACTCAATATCAATAGGAGTCCGAGTAGGATTGCAAGAAACCATGTGTACTTGCTCCAAAAGTTTCAGAGCATATTTACTCTGAGAGAGAAACGTACATGTTGAATCACGAGTAATAAAAATCCCCAAAAAATAATTAAGAGCCCCCAAATCAGTCATGTCAAACTCCTGATGCAAAGATGAAATAATATGCTGAAGTAATGTTGTAGAAGAAGCTGTCAATACAATATCATCAACTAATATGCTCGACTAAAATTGTTAGTAACTGCTTAGGATGCATGAAACCTAGATTAGGCTGAATTAACAACTTGTGACACCTTGTTTTATGCAAGTGACTGTATTTTACTGTATGGTTCGTTATCAATGTTGAATGCATGATTTATTGCTTTAATAATTTATGATCATCATTCTTTGCAATTAAATCATTTATCTGACACCTAGATCTAACCATTACTAAGGAATCAAATCACTAAGATACTTATAAGTTTAATAAACTAGATATATCCAATTAACCCAAATATGTTTTAACTAGGTTTGACTATTGATCATTTAGCGAACCTAAGCTAGGTGTGACACATTTACCAACTCACATGTCTGTTTACTAAAGCCCTTTCAAAAGAACGGTTTGACGATTTAGTTTGACGAATTGGAATGTGAAGCCTAACCCATGAGGAGTTAGAACGTCTTCTCGAATCTTCTTGAAAATGATTTCAAAAAGCTTCGCTGTAAATATTTTTGAAAAACCAAATACAAAATTTAAAAAACCAACAAAAGCAAAATATAAAAATATAAAACATTCCAAAAATTCAAAAACATTATAAAAACCAAAAATCCAAAAATATTTTTCTCACGACATGTCGCTCGTATAATCGATATTCTGTACGTTTCTAGAAATATCATTTAACAATGATACGGACATGTACAGATGCTTGAGCGAGAGTTCACTAAAATGTTTTCTAAAACATGTTGTTTCTCAAAAAAAAGTTATTCAAAAATGGCTTTCGTATACCTTAATACGAAACCCGGACTTAATCGGATGACTTCTGATTATTTCAATCAGAACTTGTGCTTTTCAGAAAGAAATCTCTAGTGTACGCTTCAGTGCACTACATTTAAATCTGGTGAGAAATCATCATCATCTTGAGCACATTTTTTTAAGTTTTTCAAAATCTTTCAAAATATCATGTGCTCATGATAACTCCCTCCAAACCCTTAATCGATTATGCTTTCTTAAAGGGGGAGTATAAAACCAAAGGGTTCCAATTTCATGCAAAAATCAAATCCGTTTGTCTCCTGAAAAGCTTTCTAAAAACATGTCTTTTTAATCCGTTGATATCAAAAATATCACGAATATGCTATTTTTGAGAGGGAGAAGACGTGATTAAAATGTGATAAAAATGATTAAAGATCGTTGTTTGAATCTCAAAATAGCTCGACTCAGATATAACCAATGAGTTAATGATAATAGAACGAGAAAACTCTAAAGGAGTATGTACCAATCTCAAGAAGCTCTTTATAGACATGCACTTTGACGGGTTTAGCCTCCTTATTCGAGGAGAGCTAACAACTTCATGTTAGTTACTAGGTTATCATCTAAAAGCTGATAATGGATCCCTTTAACTAAGCAACGTAAACATTTCTCGCAAGGAATTATTTATCAAGGGCCGATCAATTCAAAAGTGCGAACTCTACCCTCAATGTGCAAGATTTATGTTAAAACAATACAAGCACATGTGGGGGGGGGGGGAGTATTTCTGAAAATACAAAACTCTCAAGGTGTTAAGAAAATATGTTTTATAATCATAAACACTTTGAAATATTTTCAATAAAAGGTTTTATGGCAACTTAGGATAGCCATGGAGTTATAAGGTGACTAAGGATAGGAAATTCGTCTTAAGATCCGCCAGAGCTGGAGGGATCTACCCAAGGACAACACTAAAAGTTAGAACTAGAAAGTCTTTAGGTATGATTGAAAAAAGGAGTAATGTGAGAAAGGAGAAAGAAGGGGTTGAAGAATTAAAAATAAAAATTATAAGAAAAGGGTGAAAAGAAATAGCCCTCCATTTAGGGCAGAAGCCGGGTTCAATCCACATGCTACTGGTTGTCACAAAGATCACGCTGGTATTTGAGACAAGTCGTCATGGACCCAGTGACGCAATGCACCTAACCTTCTAGCCACGCAAGTCCTCTTAAAAGGAATTGATTCATTCTCACGGGGAACCCTGCATAATCTACCGACCTCTCATTCCGAGAAGTATTGATATTAAAACAGGAGAGACACCGCTCCAGTCTTCGATAAAACCAAAATGCACAAATCGAGTCTAGAGCAACAAGATTCATCATAAGATCTCTTAGGAACACTCAACATTGCTACACTTGTCGTTCGAACATTAAGAACGCAAGTTGTAAATTTTTAGAGTCCTACGCAGATCCTAGCAATCTGCCAGAACATTTATGAGATGATTCACAATTGTGTTCCTCGGTGATTGAATGGAAATTCCTGACAGGGTTAACATCAAACTACCCTGATAGTAGGTCACTTCGGCAATCCTTTACGGATTGCGCTTAGTGGTCGCGGTGGTTTCAGTCGGTCTACAGTCATGGAGTGATACCTTGGTGTACTCCAGCGACTCACAACGATAGCATGAAGATATTAAGTACGGGGACATTCCAGTGACCATCCGGTCTGAGACTCGTCAAAGAACGCGCCAGCGAACTGGGATGTACCTGTACAAAATAACTAAACACTTACGTCGGGAACTTTATTGCTAACTGTTTTCATGCAGGTGTTCATGAGGGCCCGGAGTTCCAGCAGAGACCACTACCACCACCATTATCATCAACATCTATTTCCGCATGCTCATACCCACATCATAAAGATATTCTCATCAAAGATCTACGCAAAGTGAAGTTCAGGAAGATTCTACGTCAAAGTCCAAGAATCTGCAAAATTAAATGACAAAGATCAAAGTTAAAAGACAAATATCAAAGTTAAAAGTTGAGAACTATGAGCATGTCAAAAAGGAAGAAAAGTCATCATAAACAAAGATGTTGATTGAAGTCAAGAACAATCAAAAGACGATGATTAAAAGATCACAAAGCATGAAGGAGCAATGGATCAAGAGTATTCTATGTCAACACTCAAAGTTCAAGCTCAAGAAGACTCATGACCTATTCAAGTGGAGCATCTTTTGAATGACCACCCCTTAGGGGAAGATTGTTAGCCTTAATAGAAAGTGATGGTCATTCACAATTAGGAACTTTGTAATGTGTCTTTGAAATTGTAATAGAATAGTCAATGGGCTCGTGGACTGAGCTAAGCTAATAGGTTAGTAGTTATGATTAGCTAGTCTTTTATATTCCTTTTTATCCAACCCAATCCAATCCAATCTAAATGAGTCCATATCCAAGCCCATTAGGGCAACTCATTTGTACTATAAATACACCTCAAATGACACATTTGAGGTGTGTGCTTGAGTGTGTAAGTGTGTGTTTTATTAATAAGAATTCTCTCTACTTTCCTTATATCTTATACATATCTTGTCACCAAAACTGTGCCATATATTGTGTGAAGTAAATAGAAACAAGGTCCTATAGAGGGTCCCAACATATCCCTTGCCTCCAGTCGGGGTAGTACCAGCATAGGTTATGGCATTTTCTTGCCTTCGATTCTGTTGATTTTAATGGGTGACGTGGCGATTTTGGTTGTTGTAGTTGTTGTTATTGCCTCTTCGGTTGTCAGCCCATTGTCGCTTGTTGTTGTGGTTTCTGTTGTTGTTGTTGTTGGTGTTGTTGTTGTTGTGGGTGTTGTTGTTGGTGTTGTTGTTTAGTCATTGGGCAACCCCTATTCGCACAACCTGATTGTTAGGAATTAGAAATTCCCGGTATTAAAGAGTCGGTCACCTCAAGTATATGTAATCGTTAGAAAGCTCGTAGTCGTAGTTCTTTTAAGTTAAGTAGTAATTTAGTTAAGTAACACCGTGGAGGACGGACGGGTCTTTACCCACTGTATGCCTGATCCACAGCCCAAAGTGTGGCGAGTTATGTAAGACTATAAATACTCTCTACCTTCCAAGGTAGAGAGTTGGAGCTCATAATAATATCTTTCACTTTCTCTCACTAAGTTCCCTAAACCTCTAACTTTCTCTCTCTAGAATTCCATCTATATGCTACTTTGTGTTATGGTTTGATGTGCATGTGAAAAGTAATATCCTAACAATTGGTATCAAGAGCCATGGTTAGATCATATCTTGCACATCTTTGGATTTATAGTGGTTTTAGGTGGTTTTTGAGTTTGAAAAAGTTTAGTGGTTTTTGCATCATTTGGTTGATCTCTTGTGTTAAAGTTTGAATTTTGTTGGTACTTTGATGTTTAGAATCATCAAAAGTGTTTAGGTTTTCATTTGGTAAGCTTGAATCATCGTGGTTGGGTTGTTTTTGGATTGAAAAGTGAAGTTTATTTGGTTTTTCAAGCTAGCGACGTAGCTCTCGGAATTGTTTCTTGGTAGCGACTTGCTTCACAGTTTTGTAGCGACTTACAGTGTTAAAGCTAGCGAGTTAGATCTAGCGAGTTAAAGGACAAGTAGTGGAATCTCCACTACGGGTAGCGACTTGTGGTAGCGACTTAGTCAGTAGCGAGTTGCTCTTTAGCGACTTGTGTTTCTAGCGACTTGTGTAGCGAATTGCTGCCAAAATTTGGTTAGCGACTTGGTCTGTAGCGAGTTACTACTTAGCGACTTGCTTTTCTGTTAGCGACTTGGGTTTCTAGCGACTTGGCTTTCTAGCGAGTTAATTGGTAGCGACTTAGTGCATTTGTCTCTAGCGACTTAGTGCATTTGTCTCTAGCGACTTAGTGCATTACCATCTTGCGACTTGAGTGATTGTTTACGGTTTTCTCTTGATTTAGTAAAATCCCATGAAAGAATCTATTTCCCGGTTTAATCATAGAGTTATAAAATCCCGTATAATCTGATAACATGTCTACCAACGTTCCTACTGTCATCTCCACTGTTGCCGAGGATGTACAAGCAGCTGGATCATATACTCGTCCACCCATGCTTGACAGAACTGACTACGATTCTTGGGCTCAACGAATCAGATTGTATTGCCTTGGAAAGGAAAATGGTGTCAATATTCTTAAATCCATTGATGAAGGACCATATCGAGTTGAAACGACTAGAGACATACTTGATACTAATGAAGATGGTACTCCTATTTACGGAATGGACAGACCTAAGATGTATGATGAGCTTGATGATAAGGAGAAAAAGAGATTTGATGCAGATATCAGGGCTTCAAACATTGTTCTTCAAGGTCTTCTTAAAGACATCTACAAGCTGATCAATCATAACACTGAAGCAAAGGCAGTTTGGGACAATGTTAAGATGCTTCTCTCAGGTTCAGAACTAACTGTGGAAGACAGAGAATCCCAACTCTATGACGAATTTGAGCACTTCAAGATGAAACCAGATGAGAGTGTCTATGAGTACTATGTGAGATTTCATAAGTTAGTGAATGACATGAGGAACATCAGAATGACTATGCCTAACATTCAGCTCAACTCAAAGTTTGTGAACAACATGAATCCCGAATGGCACAAGTTTGTCACAGCTGTGAAGCTCACTAAAGGATTGAAGAATACAAACTATGAGCAACTCTATGCCTTCCTCCTTCAGAATGAGAGACATGCCATGTTTGAAAAATTGATTCTCAATCAGTTCAAAACCAACCAGGGAGAGACAAGCTCGTCTAATGATTCAACAGCCTTCTACTCAAACATCGGAATCACAACCAAAGCATCACAAGTCATACCCTTGGGGAATGGTAATCACAAACTCATTCCTGATCCCATGTTCAAACAAGCTGATGCTGATGCACACGTGGGTAACATCATCAATCAACTAGCTCTCCTCATTAGTCAAAACATGAACTCTCTCCCACAAACCAACAACAACCTCAGAACTGCATCTAACCCACATAATCAAGCCACTGTTAAAGATGGAAGGATCGTGGTGCAACCAGTTCAGGAAAGACAGTATGATCAGGGAAGAGGTGGAGCTGGGAGAGGTTATGTTGGAAACCAGAATCGAGGAAGAAATGGTAACCAAGGTCAACCTAAGCCAATCAAATGCTATAACTGTGGTGGTGAAGGACACATTGCAAGGAACTGCACATCTCCAAAACGTCCACAGAATGCTGATTATTTCAGAGATAAGATGTTGCTGGCACAAGCTCAGGACAATGGTGCTGCGTTGGATGAAGAGGAATTGCTGTTTCTTGCTGAGGGCAATGCCAAGACCTATGATGCAGATGTGGATGAGCAGCCTATTCAGGAGATAGGTCACAATCATCAGAACGCCTTTCAAGTCGCTGACTGTGATGCATACGACTCGGATGTAGATGATGGACCTACTGCACACACAATCTTTATGGCTAGCATCTCTCCAATGGTTTCTCCCAAGATTTCTTCTTCACCACAAACTGGCCCATCCAAGGACAAACTCATCTCTGAGGTATTAAAACTATACGATGATGCTGATGTGCAACAGATGCATGACAAAGTACAATCAACTGAAACTATTGAATCAAACGTTGAAAATATGGGTAATAACAATATTGTCCCATATGATCAATACGTGAAACAAAGTGAAAGTGAAGTTGTACCAAGTGATGCATCTTCTGCAGTCAACAATGACTATGTCTTTGATGAATACACTGCATGTGCTCCTGATGATTCCATAATTTCTGAACTAAATGCCTATAAAGAACGTGTTGCTATTTATGAACAACGCGCTAAATTTGAGTTGACCACTCGTGAGCAGGAAATGGATGACCAAGTGCGTACAGTAATTAGAAAAAGTAATTTTAGAGAAGAAGTATTGAAACAAGAATTAAATTCTTTGCAAGAAAAACTTTCTAAAACAGCTAAGCAAAAACAAGAACTTCAAGAAAATGTGAAAATGCTTAAGCAAGAATTTAATGCAAAAGAATCAAAGCTCTTGAGAGATTTTTCTAATCTGAAAACTTTGAAAAACAAACTTGAAAACAAGTTGTACATGCAAGGAAACACCATTCAGACTGCTCACATGATCACTAAGCATAGAGTTCTAAGCGATAAGCATAGTGTTCCCATAATAGATAAACCCAACCCTGAGTATGGAAAGATAGCAAAAGCAGCTCAAAGTGTTATCTATGATGGAAATGAGATTCTTAAACCTAGACAAAAACCTAGTTGCGTTGAGTGCACTGAGGATGACAAGAAATTAGATGAAGTAACTAGGGAGAAGATGAATAAGAAACTAAATGATCCTAAGTGCAAAGAGAAGAAAGTAATTATCACTCCCCATGACTACAAGAAGGAAAACTGGATTTCCTTGAACAAGTTCAAGACTCAGACATTGTTGACTCCCGAACAAGTCTTCTGGAAAATGGATTTAGATAAGCTGAAAGCTGAAAATATTGCAGTAACAAACCCTCCCCTTTGGAAAATGCCTAGAGCAACTGTGTATCCTCCTAACACACCAATGCATCTTGTTCCTAGAACAATTGCCACTAAAAGCAAGACCTTAATTAGCCAATACGTTATTTTTCAACTATTTGTTGATTTTGAGAAAACTTGCAAGAAAAGGATCACACCCACTGGCATAACTGAAGGAGAAAGGGGTTTTGAACAAATGAAAGAATGTTATTTAACTGAGGTCATGCCTTTCTTTAAACTTCTAAAAGATCACTTTGAGAGTCTTAAAAAGGGGATAGAAACAGACATTAAGGGAATGGAAAAGGAATTTGATGCAATAATAGTTGAAATTAGTGACTATGAGCGTGCACTAAAATATAATGAGATTGAGAGAAAGAACCTGCATACATTAAATGAGAATCTTATTACTGAATGTGTTGCTCAAGATGTCTTTTTCACTGCTTCAAATTGCTCTATTAATGCTTCCAAATTTCATGAACTATCTGTGGCCCTGAAAGTCTCCCATGATCGTGTCATTGAGCTTGAAAAAACTAATTCCAAACTAAATGAGAAAATTGAACTGGATGATCATGACAATTTGGTTAAACATTTTTCTAAACTAGAAGTTGAGTATTTTAATCTACAACTAAAATATCAACATCTCAAAGAAAATGTCAAAACTTCAAATATCAAGACATCTTCAGATGCTCCAGAGTTTGATGCAGTTTTTCAAATTAACAAACGAGATGAACAGATTCAAGCTCAGTGTAACACGATCAGAAAGTTGAAAGCCCAAATCTCTCAATTAAAGGGTCAAACGAACAATATGACAGGCTCCCAAATGCCTCCTCATTTAGATTCTCAGAATTCTCAAACGTTTCATCTTCAAAACCTAGTAAATGCTTTACAAAAGGAAAACGAAAGTTTTCTAGAAGAAAATGAAAAGGTTAAACGTCATTTCAATGAGTTATTTGAATCAATTAAAGTCACTCGTAACAAAAACAATGAACAAATAGCTTCATTGCAAAAAGAAATTGAGAATCTGAAGAGTCAGGTAAAAGGGAAAATGCCAATGATCAATGGGGAGAATGTTGTATCTAAGGTTCACTCTAGTAATAAATATGCTTCATCTGTGACATATGTCCCCCCTCATCTAAGGAACAACAAACTTGCCATTCAAACGTATTTCTCATCCCTTAAGGATTGCTTAGAATGCCTGCGTGAGATTGTTGAAGAGGATAAGCTAGAGAAACCTCATGATAATGCAATTGGACATGCATGCTTATATGCCAAACGATCTCAAGAAATCTTAGAATGTTTGATCACAATATGCCCAAAGACATTAGGTGAGAGAGTTAACCCTTTGATTCCATGCTCAATGCCTAAGGCCAAACATGATATGCAATCGATTCCCAAAGTTTTGAATGAGAGGAGTAGTGTACCATTGAGTAGTTCAGATTCTAGATCTGTCAATGCTAGGAAAGTGAACTCAAATGTACCTTCTAGGAGTGCTAATCCCAGTACCTCTAGTGTTAAGAAAGTGAACCTTAGTGCACCTGCATGTAGCTCAGATCCCAGCACATCTAAACAGGTGGTGCAAAGAGTAGTAAAACAAACTAATGTTCCCATTCACTCTACAGGAGTAATCAGTGACATTAAAGGGAGCAGGTCAAAGTCTCAAGACAATACAAGGAATGATAGGACCTCTCAAGCTAAGAATGTGCACTGGAAGAAAGTAGAAGAACAATCTAGGAACCTTAAGTTTGAATCGAATAAAATGAATCGTGTTGATTCTAGTATTAGCCATAGGCGTACTGTAATTAATTCGAATTCTGATACTATTTGCAAAACTTGTTTTGATGATTGCTTGAATTCTGTTTCTAATCATGGATGTGATGTCAATGTTTTGCCTAATGAAGTTAATTGTCCAGTTAATATTGTTAATGCTAAAATTCATGCTAAAAAGGCTAAAAGGCAAAAGCGAAAGAAAGTTAGAAAACAATGGAAACCCACAGGAAGAACATTCAGCAGAATAGGTCTTTATTGGATACCTGTTGGTCATAAGACCAATCAGATAATGCCCACTAGAAAATGGATGCCTACTGGTAGAACTATTCCCTTAAGAAGTGGTCACACTGTAAACAGGGCTAATACAGACACTAGTATTGCATCTATTCACAATGATTCCATTGCCTCACTTTCTGATATGAATGCTTCTATTTCTGATGTGGGTGGTCCATCCATTGTAACTAACCAAATGGAACCCATTCTTGCATGGGGATCCCAATTATCCAGTTATCCATTCTTGTCTGTGTTCAACTGCAGATCGTTCAAATCGTTCTGTGGTACCTGGACTCAGGCTGTTCCAAGCATATGACTGGAGACCGGTCACGGCTCATGAACTTCGTGAGCAAATTCATCGGGACTGTTAGATTTGGTAATGATCATTTTGGTGCTATTATGGGTTATGGAGATTATGTTGTTGGTGATAGTGTCATCTCCAGAGTGTATTATGTGGAAGGTTTAGGTCATAATCTGTTCTCTGTTGGTCAATTCTGTGACTCTGATCTAGAAGTAGCCTTCAGAAAACATACCTGCTTTGTTAGAGATCTTAATGGTAAGGAACTGTTGAAAGGAACTCATGGCTCAAACCTTTACACCATCTCTATCGATGACATGATGAGAGCTTCACCAATCTGCTTGTTATCTAAGGCTTCAAAAACAAAGTCATGGTTATGGCATCGTCGTCTCAATCACTTGAACTTCGGCACCATCAACGATCTTTCCAGAAAGGACTTAGTTGTAGGTTTACCTAGACTAAAGTATGAAAAGGATCATCTTTGTTCAGCATGTCAATTGGGAAAAAGCAAGATGTTTGCCCATAAATCCAAACCTACTAACTCTGTCACAGAAGTTCTTCATATGATTCATATGGATTTATGTGGACCAATGAGGGTGCAGAATATCTTTGGGAAGAAATATGTGTTAGTTGTGGTTGATGATTACTCTAGATTCACCTAGGTCAAGTTCTTAAGGACAAAGGATGAAACTCCTGATATCATCATCAAACTCATCAAACAGCTACAGGTTAGACTTAACAAAACTGTCAGAATTATCAGAACAGACAATGGAACTGAGTTTGTCAACAAACAACTTAGTGAATTCTATGAAAGCATTGGAATCAGCCATCAAAGAAGTGTTCCACGAACCCCTCAACAGAACGGTGTAGTTGAAAGACGAAATCGTACTCTTGTTGAAGCTGCTAGAACAATGCTGATCTACTCAAAGGTTCCAATGTTTCTTTGGGCTGAAGCTATTGCCACTGCATGCTACACACAAAATCGTTCCCTGATTCACACTATTCATGGAAAAACTCCATATGAACTTGTCCACAACAGAAAACCTAATCTATCTTCCCTTCGTGTGTTCGGTGCATTGTGCTATCCAACTAATGAGGGTCAAGACTTAGGCAAACTTAGGGCCAAAGCTGACATTGGAGTATTTGTAGGATATGCATCAAACAAAAAGGGATACCGAATCTACAACAAAAGAACCCGAAATATCATGGAAACAATTCTCGTTACGTTTGATGAGCTGACCGGTCAAATGGCTCCTGGACACTCCAGCTCAGGACCCGCACTTCAAAACAGCCCCATTGGGTCATCCCTTGTTCAAAACTCCTCTCAAGAAACTCCATATGTACCTCCATCTGAAGATGATGTAAAGAAATTGTTTGATCCCATGTTTGATGAACTGTATGAGTCTACTACTAATGAGGTGCTGATCCCTACAACAGAGGATGCTCATATTCCAGTGAATGAAGTCAATCCATCAGTCTCAATATCTGTAAGTCAAGAAGCACCTGCTGCTGATCCCTCAGTCTCATCAACAAATCATCATTCTTCAAATGTACATCATGGAAATGTTTCTGGCATCAATGATGAAGTTAATCCCTTTGCGACTCCTGAAGATGCTCCATTTGAAAACATATTTGCTACTCCTGAATCATCATCAGAACCATCTTCTTCAGGAGACATCGACTCAGCTACCTCAGTTCCTCAACAAATGCCACATGAACACCTCAGAAAATGGACTCACGATCATCCATTAGACAACATCATTGGAAATCCCTCTCGTCCTGTATCAACCCGGAAGCAACTCGCAACCGATGCCTTATGGTGCTTCTTCAACTCCGTACTATCTAAGATCGAACCAAAAGATGTTAAAACTGCTATGAATGAAGATAGCTGGTTCAATGCTATGCAAGATGAAATTCATGAGTTTGATCGTCTTGATGTATGGGAGTTAGTACCTGCTCCAGACTGTGCTATGATTATAGCTCTAAAATGGATCTTCAAAGTAAAACTTGATGAGCATGGTGATGTGTTGAAGAACAAGGCTCGATTAGTTGCTAAAGGATATCGTCAAGAGGAGGGTATAGACTTTGAAGAATCTTTTGCTCCAGTTGCTCGAATCGAGGCAATCAGAATCTTTCTGGCCAATGCTGCTAGTAAGAACATGGTAGTTTATCAGATGGATGTAAAGACGGCATTTCTAAACGGAGATCTTAAAGAAATCGTCTACGTCAGCCAACCTGAAGGATTTGTGAATCAAGAGCATCCTACTCACGTTTATCGTTTGAAGAAAGCTCTTTACGGGTTAAAGCAAGCTCCAAGGGCATGGTATGACACACTGTCAAAGTTTCTTCTATCAACCGGATTCATCAAAGGAGCAGTTGATCCTACATTGTTCACCAGGAAGTCAGGCAAACATTTGATTCATGTTCAAATTTATGTTGATGATATTATTTTTGCCTCGACTGACCCAATGGAATGTGATCGGTTTTCAAATGAAATGAGTTCAAAGTTTCAAATGTCAATGATGGGACAAATGTCATTTTTCTTGGGATTACAAATTTCTCAAAGTCCCGGAGGCATTTTCATTAATCAATCTAAATATGCAACAGAGATTTTAAAGAAATTTGGATTTGATTCAAGTGACCCTGTTGACACCCCCATGATTGACCGAACCAAACTAGATGAGGACCTCTCAGGGATCATGATTGACCAAACGAAATATCGAAGTATGATTGGATCCCTGATGTATCTCACTGCTAGTAGACCAGACATCTTGTTCGCTGTTTGCATGTGTGCTAGATACCAGGCTAAGCCTACTAAAAAGTACCTTGAAGCAGTTAAACGGGTCTTTCGATATCTCCAAGGAACCATCAATATGGGACTATGGTACCCGAAGGACACCGGTATGTCACTAACGGCCTATGCAGATGCTGATCATGCAGGTTGTCAAGATACTCGTCGAAGTACGTCAGGAGGTGCTCAGTTTTTGGGTGATAAGCTTGTGAGCTGGTCCTCAAAGAAGCAAATGAGTACTTCTATTTCCTCTACAGAGGCTGAATACATAGCCATGTCATCTTGTTGTGCTCAAATCTATGGATGAGATCTCAATTATCTGACTATGGCTTTGAATTCAACAAAATCCCTCTGTATTGTGATAATAAAAGTGCTATTGCTCTCTCATGCAACAACGTTCAACACTCAAGAGCAAAGCATATCGAAATTCGACATCATTTCATCAGGGAACAAGTGGAAAAAGGTGTGGTGGAACTATATTTTGTGAGGTCTGAATATCAGTTAGCGGACATCTTCACCAAAGCTCTTCCAAGAGAACGTTTTGAGTTTATTCTTCTACGTCTTGGTTTGAAAAGCCTTCAACCAGAAACTCTCAAACGTCTTCAGGAGGAAGACGAGGAGTAAAGGTCTTTCTTCATCTATCTCTTGTATATATCTATTCAAAAAAAAAAAAAAAAAAAAAAAAAAAAAAAATCAAATAGAAAAATATAAAACTTTCAAAATCCATAAAAAATTTGAAAAATTCGAAAAATCTTCAAAAAATATTGTCATTTTTGTCATGTTTCTTCCGGTTCGATAATATCTACGGTCTTTGTGCTGTCATTCAAAGAATGACACGGGTCTTTAGATGTTGTTCGAATTCTAAAAAAAAAAAAAAAAAAAAAAAAAAAAAAAAAAAAAAAAAAAATCAAAAAATATTTTTTTGGGAGAAAGAGAAATGGTTTATTGTCATTTTCAGGCAATAACCCGGTTTTAAAAGAAAGAACAGAGCCATGTTTTACCATGTTTTCAAATTCCATGCTCTGATTCTATAAACATTTATCTGCTGAAAACCAAATGCTTTGAAAAATAACTCGATCTATATATTTTTATAATCATCTGGACTTACTTGTCAAAATCTCTATATCTCAATCAACAACCTATGTCATTGATTGAGGGGGAGAATGATTTCAATTAAATTAAAAAGTTATTTGGCATTAAATTGTTTTCAAAGGATATACATGCATGTTTTATAAATGGAGTTTAAAGTCTTAAAATCAGATCATATCAGTTCAAACGCGTTCATAATCAAGTCACAATTCTCCTTAAAAGCTTTCAAAATCAATTTAAATCTATAAGAGATCACAAATCTCAAATGATTTGATAATTGTGATCGGGGGAGAATGTGTGATTTAAATTGGATTTAAACTGATAAATAGGTAAATGGTTTTATAAGGATGTACATGCTATCCTGCCCACATGTGACAAACGATTTCAAATTTTCCATGCACATGTTGAGGGGGAACATCTATCTTAAACCTTTGATATGAAACGTGATCATTCATCCTAATGTGCAGGTTCCCTCTAGTATGTGCAAAACTCTTTTCAAACCTCGAGGCACATATTGAGGGGGAGCAAATTCATGGAAACCTCATCCTTCCCGGAAATGCTATACCCACTTGATCTGTTGAGGGAAGTGATGTTGATATCTTTTAGAAAATGGTAATCAAAAGAAGTTAATTCTTTCTCTTGCCTCCGTGTGCAAAACATTTTCAAATACTTGATGCACATGTTGAGGGGGAGTTCTCGTTCTAAAATATCAAAAAACAATTCAGGTACAAAAAGCTTTGATAATATATCACAAGTATCTGAATTGATTTTCAAATGGTTTCTATTGGATCCAATGGCAGATGAACAATACCAAATTGACCGACCAACTTTACTTTATGTACGGTGATATAAGGATGATAAGGTTAGGTATTGGTTCCCATGATCCGCCAGAACCGGAGGGATCTACCCAGGGACAATCCACTAGTTAGTGTAGAAGTCCTTAGGTATAATGATAAAAGGAGAAAAATGAGATAAGGGAAGAGTGCGGACTAAGACTGAGCTAGTACTGGAATAAACCCAACAAGGTTCTAGCTATGAAGTCTCGGTAAGCACTGAAGGGGTTGAAGAATTAAAAAGAATTGAATGAGAATAGGGTGAAAACAAATAGCCCTCCATTAATTCAACCTTAGGGCAGAAACCGGGTTCACTTCATATGCTACTGATGGTAACATCGGTATTGAAGACAAGACGTCATGGACCCAGTGACGCACTGCACTTCAACTTTCCAAACCACTCAAGTTCCTCTTAAAAGGACTTGTTTCATTCTCACGGGGAACCGACATTATCTATCGACTTTCTCTTAGAGATGGTTGATATTGAAGAAGGAGACCCTCTCCCTAGTCTCCGGCACATGATCCAAATATGCACAAATTGAGTCTAGAGCCACGAGATCATCAATAAATCTCATTAGGACACTTTCAATGAAGACTCTCTGTTTCACACAATGTGGAAAGAGAGATTATATCTTGAGTCCTACGCATTATCCTTGTGGTATTGCCAGAACATCTGAGTGATGTGTTTACATATTCACAATGAAGATGGAAAGCCTTCTGGAGCCAACATCAAACAAGCTCCTGGTAGGTGGCATGTGAGATCTATTATATAGGTCAACCATGTGACAACTGAACAGAAACAATGGGGCGATTCAATCTCTTGAATCAATCCTGGTTCAGGTTATGGATTGACGGATGCCTTTGAAAAACCGGTCGTTGTGCTTAATAAACTTTTTTCCTTAGCACATCGACTGTGTACTCATTTTTCAATCCAAAAGGTATTTTTATGATTGATAATTGATTTTCAATAAAACCTTCGTTGTATTGCAAAAACAATTTCTATTGAGCAATACACGATTGTTTTTCAAATCTCTTTTCATCAATCAGTGGACTTAAAATTCGCTGGTTCACTCACTCCGTGTTATCTTCTTTGAGATGTTCCGGTTTGAGAACAGCTAGAACAGCTGCGAAACCCTGTCAAGGAAATTCTTCGGAATTATACCTGATCACAGGCAGTACATGTACTGATCAACGGGGAACCGTGGGCCGTGTACCTCAATTCAACGAAAGTGATCAAAGACACTTTCGTGCGATTTATTGCTAACTGTTGTTTGCAGGTACGCCCGACGTTTGCAGCTGATCAGAATGGAGCGGTCAATCCACAGCCGCATGCTCACTTAACACATTCATCTCAAAAGAAATCATGATTAGTGCATCAATGACTCTGATATTTTCACTCCATGCTTCTGCTACGCTGCTGCCAATATCATGAATCAACTAAAGTTTCCGCAACTCTGATGAGAAGATATCATGATCCAGAATGTGAGCATGTCGGTCCTAAAGTCACAACATCACATAATACCAACACCACAAAGGATGTGTCAGAGATTATTGATAGCTGATGATCTCAAAAGATGGCTCAAACTTATCATCACGTGGATCAGTAAAAGACCTCCACTTGAAGTAACCAAACATGCATTGTGAAGAATCAATGGCTACGAGCTTAGGAGCAAAGGACTACATCAAGAATGCAAGATCAATTGTTAAATGTTATATCTATTTGTATTCAATGTAATTTTGGTACATGATTGAGGTGACCTCCCTTAGGGGGAGATTGTTAGGAATTAGAAATTCCCGGTATTAAAGAGTCGGTCACCTCAAGTATATGTAATCGTTAGAAAGCTCGTAGTCGTAGTTCTTTTAAGTTAAGTAGTAATTTAGTTAAGTAACACAGTGGAGGACGGACGGGTCTTTACCCACTGTATGCCTGATCCACAGCCCAAAGTGTGGCGAGTTATGTAAGACTATAAATACTCTCTACCTTCCAAGGTAGAGAGTTGGAGCTCATAATAATATCTTTCACTTTCTCTCACTAAGTTCCCTAAACCTCTAACTTTCTCTCTCTAGAATTCCATCTATATGCTACTTTGTGTTATGGTTTGATGTGCATGTGAAAAGTAATATCCTAACACTGATCCATAAGGTTGCGGGACATCCGAATAGCTTCATCAAGTTACTTGGGATCGAATGAATTTACGTTCCCTTATATGTTGGGCGGAAGTCCCCAGACATACCTTTATAATAGTTTATCAGTTATTGAAACCATTGTTGGACATAGTATCACCAATTCTTGAAATCGACGGTTGTAACTTGCGATGTCCACACCTTTGACAACGTGGTTCCATAATTCCACTTCCAACTTATGTCTTTCACTGCGGGGGCAATACTATTTGATCATCAAAATTTTCAAATCAACCCAAGAAATTTTATAATCATTCCCGATGCCTATTGGTTGAGCTACTGAATTCCACCATGATAATGCCTCATCCAACAGTTTACTGGTGGCATATTGAACTTTATCACTTTCAGCACATTAGTTGATAAAAAATATAGACTCCGCTCTTTCGAACCATCGGGTCAAATCCACGGCTCCTTCAGAACCCTTGAAATTAGTGGTTTTGAAGCTCATAAATTCTTTGTATGAGCAACTTTTAGCCATTGGCCTCGTAACGTTAGGTCTTCCTGAACCTCCGGCAGCTGCGATAATTCTAGCAGCTTCAGCAGCTATGAAAGCTTCAGCAGCTCTAGCAGCTTCAGTAGTTGCGGCAATTTCAGTAGCTACGGCAGCTGTGGTAGCTTCAGCGGATGTGGTTGATTCAGCAGCAACAGCTGCTCATTCAGTTGTAAGTGTTGCAGCTACTCGATCACTAATCATTCGCTCAATGGCAGCATTGCTCATTTTCTTTGGGGGCATATTCTATCAACCACATAAAGGTACAATAATTAATAAAAGTCAAATAATATTCACGACCATTACATATAATGGTAGATTAACGACATCAAAACTTATAATAACAACATAAGACAATATAATTTTAACATCGTTAAACAACAAAATTACATTCATATCTAATAGATTCGTCACTTATTACATCGATTATAAAAATTAAACCTATTACAAATTTCTACAATGTTACTAACTGAGATCTCAGTTTAGTAAGTATAAAAGATTATTATCTATTACAAGATCCTTACTAAGTTTACTGACTAAGAACTCAGTTTAGTAAGTACAAAAGATTATTATCTATTACAAGATCCTTACTAAGTTTACTAACTGAGACAACTCAATTTAGTAAGTACAAAAGATTGCTAATACTATGATAATCTACTGTGAGCCTGGTGGTCCTTGCGGCTCTGATGATTGTGTGTCACCATACACACCTAGCATGTCAATACTTTCCGTGGGGCGAGCCTCGTCCATATCCATCCTGAACCTCTCGGGATGTATGTCTATAATCCACGCTCGTACCTGGCGTAGCTCTCTTTCAAGCCTGTCATGATTGATTCTTGCGAATTCAGCATTGATTTCAGTAGACACTAACTGGTGCTTCAGTATCTCAATATCTAGTCTGTCTGTGTCACGGTCCTACTCAAGTTTCTTCAATATATCCTCCGTAGCCGTTGAGCCATAGAGTAGTGATGTGACATGTTTATCAAGAAATCTCACATCCAGAATGAACGAGTCTAGACATCGGCGAGCTCTGATAGTCTCATTGTGAGCTTCAGCAATCTCGGTTCTAAGGGTACCCATACCCCGCATCAAAGCTTGAACACGACGATGAAGTCTGTTGACATCCTGGCTCAACTGATCTAACTCGTGCCTTGCAGAAGGCACTGAGGCAGGTGTTGTCGTGGATGGTCCGCTAACCTTGTAAGTATACGATGGACCCCCGATATGAAAGGTTCCATCAGTATTGATAGCAGGAGTATCAGAATCAGTAGAGGATTATGACCTAGGAGGTGGATTCAATAGTGACAATGGTGGTAGGGATGCAATAGGTATAGCATCCATAGGAAGTGGTTCTTCTTCATGTCTTCCTCGGGATCTTCTTCTTCATCTACATCCATCCCGAGGTCTTCCTCCTCCTCATCATTCAGATCCTCATAAGGCTCCTCTTCGTCTTCATAATCGACGGCATCAAGATAGTCATTGTCGAGTTTGGAAGGATTTGGCGCAAGCTCAGGAAAGAGTGGTAAGACTGATAATTGATCAGGTATTGCGAAAACATGATCAAAAGATGCGGGTACAGACATAATGTCTACAAGAAGGTATACGATGTCAAAAACAAATCAAATGTTTTTATAAAGTGATCGAAATTATGTCGAGTGTGTATATATTAATATACTTATATATACGTGTAGCATAAAATGCCTAAAAATCTAACAATCGTTTGAAAGGTGTAAGGCACGGAGAGCGTAAGGCTATAAAATGTTGGGAAAATGACGCAAATAGACCGCGCGCCCTGATGCATATCACTTTCTAGACCACTTTTATTTTTAATTTGAAAATAGACCGAGGGCAACCGCTGTCATTGGGCAACTCATCGACATTGCGACAAGTGTCCCGTATGTGTAAGGTATTATTTTTTGGGCAACTAAAAAGCGGTGGGCAACCGTATAATTTTAAAAAGGGATCTATCGTCATTTTACGTTAGACAAAAAAGTACACATTTGAATAGTAAAAGTACAGTATCCATTAATTAAGAGAGTTCAAAATCCAAAAGTCACTGACCAATAAAGCATCCATAGTTATCGGTTTTCTCTTGCTTCTCGCAGTACTATTTTCACAAATCAAACCGTCTTTTTCGTCAGCCCCCTGTCTTCCTTGTAACGTCAGTTATGTCACCATCTTTAAAGCTACAGTGTTGATTGCAAACCACATTCGATTGATCAAGTTTTAAAAAAATGTTCCCAAATATGGTACGTAAATATTGTTCTCGTTGTTTATTACATATGATTATTTCCAATTGGTTCTGTGTTATAATAAATCGTTTTTGTTATTCGATGAAAGCTATGTTAGATAGGTGTTAATTCCATTTTATATTCCGTTGCTCTTTTTTATGTGTATCTAATTCGTAATTATGTAGGGTATGCTACCTTAGATGTCGTTAGTTAAGTATGTATGTTAGGTCACAAGTTTTACGACACAAGCCTCAATGAAAGAAATAGAGAAGAGATAAGATCGGTTGAACAAGTATCCAAACACACACACACGATATACTAGAACGGTTAAGCGTAGAGAGTGAGTGAAAGAAATAAATTGAACAACCAACCCTCAAGTGAGGGTTATTACATAGTATTTATAGGAGGGAAGCTAGGGCAACACTCCTAGTCCCTTCCTTTCTCCTATGGGCTTGGGCCTAGGCTCATGGGCCTTCTACATAAGCTTAAGGCTAATAACAAACATAAAGGCCATAATTAAGCTAACTATTACATATGAATCACTAACACTTGATTTAGGTTTAGGAGTGATTCCAACACTCTCCCCCTAAGTGTTGGTGATGAATGAATATGAACGGTGAAGGCTTTGATGTAATAGTAGCTTTGACGTCTTCTGACATTCTTCTTTCTTGTGAGAAGAATTGCCTTGATTCGAAACAATCTCCCCAGTGTAGAGAAATTGTCTTCTTTGAACAGTTCTGCTTTGACGTCATCTTTAACTTTGTTCTTTGTTCATTGTTCTTTGTGATGGTAGTGATAGTATGTTGTTGTTGTCTGCATCAAGTCTGCCTCAGGTCTGCTTCGCTGCTACAGTGTCTCCACGTCTTTCTTCAACATGCTCACACGCTCTTTAACGTTTGATAACAGTGTTGACGAAGTTCTTTAAGTCTTTAACTTTGTAGATTCTTTGAATTGACGAAGAATCATTCTGACTTTTGTGTTGCTTTTGGATAGAACTTCCATTAGAGATGATGTTGGCATGAACATGTGAAGAATCTGCACGATCATTCCGCTCCAGAGCTTCCATAAGAAGAAAACATGAAAAACGGTTAGTAATAAGCGGATTCCGGCACTTACAAGTTTGAATTTCGAGAGTGTTAACAGCATAGTGTGAAAACACAACTCTAATTCTCACAAAAGCCGTTCCTGAACTGGAGTCCCACAAGTGAGATAACGCGATGTACCGAAGTACACCTACAGTTCAGAAGAGTCGCTGAGGTACACCGAAGCATTACCTCACGACTGTAGACCGTTTGAGACACACTAAGCGTAATCCACGGGGAGTTACCGAAGTGACCTGCTGTCAGGGCTGTTTGATGTTGACCCTGGTAGGAGTTTCCATTCAATCACTGAGGATTACAGTTGTGAGCCTCTCATAAATGTTCTCGACAGATTGCTAAGATCTGTGAAGGACTCGATAACGTACCACTGATGTTTTTATTGTTGAACATTAAGTGATGAAATGTCAAGTGTACCTAAGATATCTTTTGATGAATCTCGTGGCTCTAGACTCAATAGTGCATTTTGGTTTTCCTGAGTAGAGACTAGGGAGAGGGTCTCCTTCTTCAATATCAGCAATCTCTAAGAGAAAGCCAATAGATTATGTAGGGTTCCCTGTGAGAATGAAACAAGCTTCTGTTGAGAGAAACTTGAGTGGCTAAGAAGGTTTAGTGCATGTGTCACTGGGTCCATGACGACTTTTAATCTTCAATACCGGCGTCACTAAGTGACAACCAGTAGCATATGAATTGAACCCGGTGTCTGCCCTAAGTTGAATAATTTGGAGGGCTATTTCTTTTCACCCTTTTCTTTGCATTTCTTTTTAATTCTTCAACTCCTTCTTTCTCCGATTCTCATTTTCTCCTTTTTATAATCATACCTAAGGACTTCTAAGTACTAACTATTTGTGATATCCTTGGGTAGATCCCTCCGGCTCTGGCGGATCATAGGACGGTTATTCCTAACCTTAATCTCCTTATAACTCCATTGCCATAAAACCATTTTTCATGAAAATCTCTCAAAGTGTTTGTGAATGAAAAACATGTTTGAACACTTCAAGAGTTTTAGATTTTCAGAAATACTCCCCCTCCACATGTGCTTAAGAGTTTTTACAGAAATCTGCACAGTGAGGAAAGAGCTCGCACTTTTGAATTGATCGACTCAAGATAGACAATTCCCCGAGGGACACGGTTACGTTGCATGGTTAAAGAGATACATTGTCAGCTTTTAGGTGACAACTTGCTCTAATAACTACCTTGAAGGTGTGGACAAACCTCGAAAGGTTGTCAAACCCGTCAAAGTTCATGTCTATCAAGAGCTTCTCGAATAGGTACAATTTACTTGGATAAGTCTTTGGAAGACAAATCTTTTCAATGTAAGATTGTTCAGATCCCGTCAATTCATGGGTTGAAGTCTTTTCACACGATGATTCAATAGCAATATCACAACATATTTCTTATCACATATTTTCTCCCCCTCAAAAATGGCATATCAATGTTGTTTTTGAAGAAGTGTTGAGAATATATATGACCATTTTGAGTTTTGTGGGAAAAGTACCACTGAGAACACTTTTGTGAACAAATATTTTAGTCAAATACTCCCCCTCAACAAGTGATATAAACGGTTGAGGTTTTGAAAATCATAAGGGGAAGTACTTGTTCTTTTGAGCAAAACCTTGAAAAATGAAAGGTTTGATAGGTTTTACTCAAAAGTAAGAAGCTTTCGCTCCTTTTATAAGGATTGTGGCACTGAAGCGTACCACATGGTCCTTTCTTGACAAGAACGGGTTGTACACTGTAATGTGTGCACAAGCCATCGTCATAATTAATCACACATCCAAAATATTATGAAATAGAAGCAGTTCAAGGGGTACCAGGAAGTCCATCAATGTTTCCAGGAATGCGAACTGGGCGTTGATAGCCGGCGAGAGCAATCCTGGGACGACCGCCTACAAAGCTCTCCAGAGTTCTGAACTGGTCCCGTCGATACAACCTTTCATCAATCTTTCTGATGATCCGCCTCACATCCCGTCTTTCCTTGGAATTCCATCGCTTTTGTGACCCAATGCCTTCACGAATATCCTTTAACCTATAAGCCAATCCGTCCCTAACCTTCTTCAATGTGTGATCCCCAAACTTGTGAAGATCTTTACACGCCATCAAGCAGTTGCGATGTGTTTCACTAATGTAAACCACTCCGAATGGTTGGCTGATGAGTGTGTGTTGTGAAAGCTGGTTAATGTCGGGAAGATCTAGCTGAGGTGGAGTGAAGTTGACACGGGTCTGATATGATTCAACTACAAGCTGGAGATCTTCTACACGTTCTTTGATGACTATGCTTCTGATGAAGATAAGCAAGGACTTGATGAATTCACGTTGTACTTCAGTTGAAAATTGTCTCATGCGACCCTGTACTTTGGCAAGGTACATGTCTTCAATGTCGTTGATAGACAAATTCTCAAAGTCTACTTCAGAGAATGCATAATCCCTTTCGTCTTGCCTTTTGACCACAATATTCTTGAGGAAAGTGTAGTCCCATTTAGACGAAAGATCAACATGTTTGATGGCAACGATACTCTTAGTACTGAACACTTCATGTTGAGACTTCTGAACCTGGCAGCTTTTGTAGTAGATTCTTCGGCGTTCTGGCCAATGGTGAATCCCATACAGTGCATCACAGTCATACTCTGCCACATTGTTGGAGAACATGTGGTTAGCTCTTTCCTCGATGGCTATGCAATTAGAGTATATGGCTGCCGGGAATGGAAGTGTCAGTGATGTAGCGTATTTTCTTGAACCATCGCCACCGTGAAGAAGAAATTCCAAGTCTTTGTTGAAGAAATATCTGAATGGAATCCTAAGCTGATCTGGTTGGCCAATAGTAGGTAGAGGTTTAGACCAGTCGGTGTAATATGGAGGATTGTCCCGTTTGGTGAAGTCGATGTTTGCTTCTGGGTTGAGCCAATCCATATTGTTAGACATGGCTCGTGCTATATTATCAAGGTGATACTCAACCTCAATAGCACTTTCCGAGCTGTCCTTGAGCAGTTGAAATGCTTCATTCTTGATTCGCTTCAACTCGGATTTCGTCATCTTTTTCACATGGAATTTCTCTTGCAATAACTTAGCATGCTCCAATGTACTACCGTCTTCCATATCTTGACCTTCAGGTGGGTAGGGAGTAGAATTAACAAGTGTAGAAAACCAGTCGAATTCCTCTGTGTCATCTTCGTCTAGCCATGATATGACGTCAGCCGTAGGCGCCTCCTTCTTCTTTTTCTTAGGCCTAGATGAAGATTCTGGTTTCTTAACATTGTCGGGAGAGGTGGGTTGTTGTTGGGGCTCATGGAATTCCTCTTCGTCACCACCCGTATACTCAAAGTGATCACCGGTTTTCTGAGTCTGGGGTGGTAACTCAGAAGAATCCTGAGGTTTTTCAATAGAAGAACGAGGAGGAGACCTTTGTTGTGCTGGAGTCCGTTGGGGTGGAGGTTGCATAGAAGATGATTCACCAGACTTCTTCGGGCGTTTGGGCTCGTTATCCTTATCCTGATCTTTGTCTTCATCGTCTCTTGAACGTTTAGGCCTTACAGCTTCTTCTCTGTATGCTGACCTGAGTTGGTATTCCAGCAATGCTTCAAACAATTAAGCTTCGTGGGAGGCAAACGTTGCAGAGCGTTTCGACATTTGAGCTACTAGCCGGTTCACCAATTCATCATCTGAGAAGATTGTGGGTTCAACTGGATTGATGTTCACATTCATTGGAGATGATTTCATGGTTTGCTTGGCAAGATGTAAGAGATTCAGATAAAGTTGTCTGGTATACATCTCCTTTGTCAGTTTAGGAACGACGTCAAGAAGGAACTTGTGAGTGTATCCTTTGATCATCTCGTCCATTTTCCCTTGAAGATCATCTTTCATGAGCTTCTGGACATACTCCCTTTCAACTTTCATCTCGTCATTCTCGTCATGAAGATACTGTATTTGATCAGCGAAGAAATTCATTTTCTTGTAGAGCACGTCTTTCTTTCTGACCTGTTTGACAGCTTTAACGATTCGTGTCTTAGTTTGAGAAATCCAAGATGCAGTTGGCTTCTTCACTGATTTGGATGTGGATCTTGTTGTTCTTTTTGATGGTGGTGGTGAGGAGTGAGAAGATGAATCCGATAATGATGAGATGTGAGGAGATTCAGGGTCCTTAGGAGGTTCAGAAGTTTTCTCCTTGGAACGAGTTGGACTGTCAAGAAGAAACTTTTCATAATCAACATCTTCATCATTTCCAGACTTAGCTTCTTCATCAGCTTTATCTTTCTCATACTTCTCAGTATCTGGTTCCTCAATGTCATGCTCAATAGACTCCTCCTGTTGCTTTTGTTATTGCTCAAGAGTGGTGGCACCAGTTCCTTTATCGGGTCGATTAACCGCATCAGGAATTGGTGTGGATTGAACATCACCACTTGACCCTCCGGGGCCACCCATTTGATCTTTAGCAAATTCCTCCGCAACCTGTTGGAGTCTAACAAATTTGAACTTCCTCCTGTAATCAGTTTCCATTGGCTCTTCTTCTGAGCTTTCATCCTCATAAGGCACAAGTACTGGAGTCTTCCCTTTTCCTTGGATAGCTGGTGGACTGGGAGGTTTTGCTACTGAAGGAGGTGCTTCGGTTGCAGATTCAGAGTAGAAACCTCTTCGTCTAACTGTGTATCTTCAAAGCTTTCGTCCACTAGCTTTCTTGGCGATTCAGGCTTTGGCACGGGAATGGGAACAACTTCCTTAGAAGGAACAGTCCTTTTTCGTGGAGAATTCCTCTTGGGGAACTTCCTCTGACTCTCAGTGCTTGCAGCACTCCCTGCACTTCCTCTTCTGGTTCTCCGTGTAGGCGTTCCAGAAGATTTCTCATCGATATGACCAACTTTGCCTACTTTAACTGCTTCCAGATACCTTTTGTATGTGTAGAGCTTTTTGATTTCGTCAGACAGAAGGTGATCAGGTAACACAGCACCCTGTTTCTTTGTTGTCGATTCCTTGATCCTGACTGTTAGAATAGGCTCAGAAAACATGTCGTGATTGTTGGGGTCATTGAGCCTCTTGGGAATATCAGGATGAAGCCCAAGTGCTCTCTGGATCAACAGTTTAGTGTATCTGACATAGGGAATCTTTGAGCCAAGCTTTTTGAGAAATGACATCATGTCATCCCATATCAGAGCTTCCAGTTCGATGTGCTTCATGTTGATTAATGACCAAAAGATTTGCAGTTCCATGAGCTTGGGATGCTCATAGCCACTATCACGACCAGAGACAGATTTGGTGATGATGATGTAGAGAGTTCTCCACGGTTGAGGAATGTTCTTAAGCTCCACATGAGAATGCTTAGAGATAGTTCCTGAAGCTTCATCATAGCCAATATCAATCAAGAATTGCAAAACAGTCTCTTCAGTAGGTGTGGCATAGAAGTCGGTTGGCTCGATGTCAGGGATGAGAAGAACAGCCCGTAAGTCTGCATGTGTGATGGTGACCTGTTTGTGATTGAGCGTCACTGTCACCGCACTTTGACCTTTGATCCTTTGCATTGAATTCCAAAACTGATGAATGTAGATCTCCGGCACTGTAGCAGAGTGTGAGAGCATGTTCTGGTAAGGATGATTCTTAAGAATATCCATAGCAATCAAGCAGGAAGATTCTGAGCAGGTGAGGGTTTCAAAGTCAACTCTGAGATTGTTCTTTCCAATCTTCCTCGGATAGCCATTAGGGAAGATATCGGCCATTGTGAGAACCTCTGGTGCATCCACATTCATTTGAGCAGCCATGTCGTGATCTGAAATAACATTAGCCAAAAGAACCAACATATCGAAAGACATATGTTAGTCAACAGAAGGTTTTATTGTCTAATTATTGAATGTGCAATGTCAATGATAGTTACGAGTCCAAAGTCACTTGTTTGTTCAATAGTCCAATGACGTCGTGATAAGTTTTGTGAGTTAGTTAACTTTAAGTTTTAAAGTTTATGTTATCACTTATTTAACACAACATATTAAACGTTTAAGCTTATTAGTGACATTATTGGTTTCGTGACCTTATGATTTATTTATTTACAAGTTTGCACGCGTAACAATTCATAATGAAGGTTTGATCAAGGCTTATGCGTAGAAATGGTAGCTTATGCGTAAACAGGAGAAGTATACGCGTAGACGCAAGCTTACGCGTAGGATCCTTACTTACGCGTAAGAAATGTTACGCGTAGGAAAAGGGAACCTTATGCGTAAAGCTTACGCGTAGGCGTATATACAACCTTACGCGTAAGGCTTACTCGTAAGAGTAGACCTTATGCGTAGAGGTCACTGTTTACGCATATCCTTCACAGGATACGCGTAGTCCCTTTGTAGAACCTTACGCGTAACAGTTAAGCGTAAGATTTCTCTTACGCATAACTTTCTACGCGTAAGGTGATCCTTATGCGTAGATTTTCAATAACCTTGATTCTGAGTTTTACGAGTAGCAAGCCTGAAATAACATCATCATAACATCAATATTAACATTAACATTCATTATAAAAAAGATCATGGCATGAAACTCATAAAACAGTTTACGCGTAAAACATCTTACGCGTAGACCAAAACCCTAATAGTTCATATATTACGCTTAAGAATTTTAGCCATAGGAATTACACCAAAGTGTTTCTGGTAAGTCTTAGAGGCATAGTAAGTTGTTCTATCCAAGTTTTAACATCAAATTCAAGGCCAATCATGAAAACCCAATTCGTATGAACTAGAACCCTAATTTTCTGTTAGGAATTGGAAATTCCATGTTAAAGTGTCGGTCACCCCAATTATAGTCTAGCATATGTTAGCTCGTAGATTTGTAGTTATTTACGTTATGTAGTAGTTAATTAGTTAATTTGTAGCGTAGAATAGTGTAGTGCAACACCGTGGAGGAAGGACGGGTCTTTACCCACTGTATACCTGATCCACAGTCTGACAGGAGGACGTATTGTTTGTAAGTATAAATACCCCTTCCATCCATGGAAGGGGTGTGGCTTCTTTGAATAAACTTTTCATTTTTCTAAAGCAACTCTCTTCAAGGAACCTCCTCTCAACTCTCTTCATCTCTCTAAAATGGCTTTCTTATTTAATCATTGTCCTAGACCACCCGAATCATCAAACAACATAAATATTAAGATCCTACAATTGGTACCAGAGCCAAGGTTGTGTTGTTTTTGATGACTCGTATGGTTTAGATGCGATTTGTATGGTTTATGGTGCCGTTTTGATGTGTGGTTGATGTGTTTTTGTTTGTGTATAAAGCTTATGTCAAAAGTGTTGTTACCGGTTCTATGTTTGTTATCAGTTTGCAAGTTAACATTTTCATTTGAATTCTTAACACTAAAATGGTCTAGATGGTTGAGCAATTTATAAACTGTTGTTAATTTTTACTGGTTATGAACTCGTATCAAAGCAGTTTTATGTTCTTAAGGTGGTCACTGTTTTCTGGATTTCAAATCTGCTGGTCACATGTGAACTTTTGAATGCGTTTTTGGTCAAGCTTCTTCAATGCGAGTTGTGGTTATTCTTATATGCGAGTTGACTTCTGCTTCTATGCGAGTTGAAACAAATGCTATTTAGCATCTTGTCTTTTACTGGTATGAAATATGTCAGTCATAATGTCCAGATTCTAAGTATGCAAAGCGAGTTGGTCTTAATCTACTGGTATGATGCGAGTTGCACTTGCTCTTTAGCGAGTTGCTTACTAATGTCGATGCGAGTTGTGTTTCTGGTCCAGATTCAATGTTCAAAATGCGAGTTGACTTTGGTCAACTGCGAGTTGTCACTGAGTCTGGATGGGAGTTGCCCTTTAGTATCTGGAAGCGAGTTGTACACTGGCATTATTTAATGCGAGTTATTTGTGTTTGGACTAAGCGAGTTGCTTACTTGCATTGTTGAAAGCGAGTTGATAACCTGATAATGCTATACGAGCTGTTGATCATGAAAGAAGCAAGTTGTCATATTTTTGTTAACAAAAGCAGGTTGATAAATGGTTGCAGTTTGTTGATAAGTCAAAAGCTACTTGTTAGATTTAAAGTAGGCAACTTGATAAGAAAAAGTAAGAAGTGTGTCGATTTCATTGTTCAGATTACAACAGTTAACACATCACCACAAAATCATATTACTGGCAACATCTACATCAGTAATCATCATACACACATCATTCCCCTAAACTTATCATAACTCGACAACATTTCTGAATATCTCATCTCACCTAATCATAATTCTAACAGTGTCGTTCAAAGGTACATGGAATAATGAATCTCAGATGTGTCTCAAGCTTATTCGAAGCCAAATCAAGACCAACATGGGTCTATCATACAAAACCACATCATCACAGACCAAATTCAAAATGATAAATCATATACTAAATAGACCTCAGTCACACTTTCGTTTTAATAAGCCTATTGAAAGCCATCATACGAAAGGGAAAACCCTCATTGATCTAATGATATTATCCGAACTCTCTAAATAATAGATCAAAACTCAAAGGCTTCAATCTACTTCTTGGTTCGGTTCAAAAAATTGATTCATAATGATTAATCAAAACTTGCCTATTACCTCGTGGTGAGATCGAGAAGCCAAGTCACATACTTAAACCATCTCTGTGGCTTAATTTATTATTCCCAAAACCATCCCTGTGGCTAGATAAGATTATGTGTTTTTGAGATTATATGCGAATGGAAGCAGAAGATAGGGGCGGATTTGTGATGATAAGATCTTAGGGTTTGGGAGACTTGTAGATGAGCTGAGAATATTTGATGATGGAGGCGACTTGTTTGTGATTAAGGTTTTACTTGTGAGTTAAATTAGGGATTGGGTTGGTCTTATATACTCCCGAAAAATTAGGGTTAAGATTATCTTTGGATCTGGTCTAATACTGTGGGCTGACCGAATAGTATGTGTACTTGGGCCATGATTTATGCTGATGGACATCCGTGTATTTCAATGAAGTGGGCTTGGACAAGTTTTGTTGAGTAAGGATTGTACTCGTGAGCCATGATTTGTTATATGATTCTTGAGAGTTAAGTTAATACTAAGATGGGCCGAACAGAATTTAAGATGGAGGGGCCGGATGAGTGTGATATGCATGGTTTTTGAGATAAGTCTAAACATGCTATCAATTTGTGATGTACAAGTTTATACATTCGGTTCTAATGATTTTGTGATAAACATTCGGATGAGTGTGAGAAACGTGGTTTTTTGATGTACTAATGGGGATCACTTTGCTTTATACATGGTATGTTAAATGATATTTGTGCCTTTAAGGATATGTGCATCAGAAGGATACTCATGGGATTTGTGTTTCGAATGTTATGTTTGGATCGGATGTTATATGAATATTAGTGCGACTTGTAACTTGCATAATTTGTGATGACATCGTGCGGTTTATCTAATGAACCGAGTTTGATTTTAAGAATGAATTTGGGCTTTGTGTTGCTATCTCATTCGTTGGCAGGAGTTGCAAGATATGGGGTTATCAGTTGGGCTTCTCAAATTTGGATGGTATACATGTGTTTTGTTGATACGATTTGAGAATTGATGAGAGTTGTTAAGGTGATTTGTTGTCTTATACGGTTGGATACTTTGGTATATACATTTTCACAAAGAATATCATGTCACGGCTTGAATTAACGGGTGAACAAAGTTGACAACGGGGTTGATTGTATATGGTATTGCTTATTTGGATTTGTCGTGAGGTTTTTCGGGCGTGTTTACTTATTCAGTCTTCTTTCTTTCTACCCTTCCGCGAAGATGACTTGTTTGGGCGTTTATTGAGTGTGATAAAGACTTGATTATTTAATTACGGTTGTGATTCTTTCTCGCTTAACCGACAACGTAACTATCACTTTGGTGTCTCACTCAGTTGAGAATGTCAAGAGGTTTTGTACATTGGGTACACCGTTTCTTTACACAAGGATTAGTACAAGGTTAAGTAACAAATCTGGGGAATTTCACTTCATGATCAAGTTTGGCATATCGGGTTTACTTCTCCTTGTTGTCACTGCAATTGCCGACAGAATGCGTGAATGATGTGTTTACCAAAGTGTTGATTGGATGGTTAATGATGTTGTTGATGTTGGATAATGAACCGCTGATGAACCGCTGCATGTTCCCCTAAAACAGATATTCACTGAAACCAAAGTCGTCATAACACATTCAAGCTGACATTGTTTACGGTTTTGTCTTGATTTTGTAAAATCCCGCGAAAGAACCTATTTCTCGGTTTAAATTATAGACTTGTAAAATCCCGTGACAATGGAAACATCCTGGTATTAGTAAGGTGCATTTCCGGATCTATCTTACGGTTTATTCTTGGTTTTGTAAAATCCCGCGAAAGAAACTATTTCTCGGTTTAAACCTTAGAGTTGTAAAATCCCGTAATGATGGAACCATCTTGGAGAAGAGAAAGTGTAATTCTGGATCTCATTTGATGCTAGTGCTACGGTTTCTGCTTCGAAGAAGGGATAAAAGGGTGTACTTCATGAATTGGATGTGTGTTTGGATATTCGTCATGGCGGTTTGATTACTTCAAAGTTTTACGGGGTTATGCTCATTAAACCATGGTCGGGATGAAACCATTATCATAGTTCACTTAAAACGTCAAAGGAGGCTAGATTTGAGCTTTTAACCAGAAGATGTGACAACGGAGTTAATTTACTATTATTTATTTGAGGTTGAATTGAATCATCACGGGCGAGTGTACTTAGTATCTGAAGGTATCGGGGATGGATGGATGAAGATTCTTCATGATCCTTGTTCGAGTTTATTATCAAAAACGAAGACTTGGAAATCTAGTTATTGTTGAGTGACTTTTACCTTTTCTTTTACCACTTGGGGGAATTGGGCTCTTATCACCTCAAAATAACTATCACTTTAAGGAGTTACGTTGTTGTGCTCAGTGTCACATTCAATTGTGGATTTTCAAGAGGTGATGTACGTCTTATACTTGATGGTTGGTTGGTTGAAGAGTATAGAGTACATAGAAAGTACTTAGAGATGCTAATGGAAATCGGCACCGCTCTTTGTTACATATGTGAAAGTTTAAGTCACGAGTTCGGGTTAGTTTACTTCAAGGTCAAATTCATCATATTGGGTTTTCTCCATCAGTTGTCACGACAAAGAGCCTAATGAATGATAATGGGATTGATTACAAGTTTTGCCAAGAGATGATGAAAAGAGAGAGATTTATGACATATGAACACAACAGTTCATGCCTCGTTCTCTAAAGAAAAGAAATGTGTACGTTTCAGTGTACATTATCTTCTGAAGAAGAGAAATCTTCTCTATTATGACCATTCTCATCAACATGCTTCATACTTTTTCCATGCGCTTCAGTCATCAAGTGAACCGGGCTATCACTGATTGTTTTCTCATTCCACTTGCTCGATTATAATGAAGATGGCGACATCATGTGCTGATTTTGCGGGAGAGAAGTGTGAATAGAACATTCGGATGATTTTCACTTATTTAATCAAGAATGGCAACTCCGTATGCAATTCTTGAGGGGGAGAAGAAGTGTGAATTTTTTGCATTGTTGATTGATTTTTGAGAATATAAATGGTCATACGGCTCTAAACTCATGTAAGAACCGAGCTTCTTCTTATCGGGTCATCTTCACATGGAGTTTCTCTCTTCTAAGAGCCGTTGGTTGACATCTTCACAAGCTGATATGAGTTTATTGACAAAGTGCTTCCGGTTAATGCTTCACGTGCACATCAACATGATGATTCCAAACAACCTTTTGTTCTTGTTTGATGTGATTGTTTGCTTGGTGTTACCATTTTGTGTGTTCGCTGCGGGCTGATTGTTGATTTCCTTGATGAACATCTTTCTGTTCTTGTTTGATTGGGAGGGATCTTAATTAAGGGGATTTGCAAGATGTAAATTAATTAGGATGCTTTTTGGTGATGTTCTTGTGTGTTGGTGAGTTGAAGATGTTAACTATCCATTCCCCAACTGAACAATCTTGAAGAAGGTCGAGTCTACAGTCTGTTCTACATTTTCTGCTACATGTTAGAAGACTAAAGACGAGTTGCATTTAACGATCTAAAGACTTCTTCTTAATCTGGGCATCTATCAAACAGATTGTCGGTTTAGGGGAGAGCACTAATTGGGGGAGATTGAAATGCCAAATTTAATCCCTAATTAGACTTGCTCAAGTTATTCTTCAGCAAGTTGATTCTCACAGATACACCTGAGCTAATGATGTTCTTCTCAAAATATTTCTAGTATACGGACTTACAAAGAGTTGCTGATTCTGAAGTGTCAAAAACCAGCAAGGCGTAAGGAGATAAGCACCTAAACGCGAGTAAACTTGATGAACTTAATACTTCTAAGTAATTAAAGATACCCCGGGAAGACAAATGTTATTACCGCAGAGAAACTCAAGGTTTGACTCATGACGAGTAAACTTGATGAACTTAATTCTTCTAAGTGATTGAAGATATCCCGGGAAAACAAATGTCATGACCGCATAGAAACTCAAGTCTTTACTCATCAAGGCGTTTAGTGTTAGTATTTCAACTACATGGGGGAAGTGATGTTAGAGAAAGTTTCTGAAGATAAAAGAGGTACACTAGTGTGTGGTGATTTCGATGGTATCGCAATGATCAGGGGAGAGAGATTGTGTACATTGGGGATGCTCAGCTGTTTCACTTGAGTGCTTAATCAGTGATTCAGAGATATAATCACTTATTCCGGAGTTGACATCCGCAGAGATTGTCATCCGCAGAGATAATCAGTGACTTGTCCTGCTTCTTCAATGTTATCAGTTATTAATTCTTTGTGTATTGGTATACTTCGGATACTTGAGCTTCATACACGATCATCAGGGAAGAAAAATGTGAACACGGGGATATGTTTTCATTCCTCTCATGATGTGTATTCGGGAGAGCTCTTGGGTATTGGTATACTTCGGGTTCTTGAACTTCATACACGATCATCAGGGAAGAAAAATGTGAGCATGGGGAGGTGGTTTCATTCCCCTCATGATGTGTATTTGGGAGAGTTCATGAGCATTATACAAAGAGACTGACTACATCAATTCAACTACTTGGGGGAAGTGTTCTCTTGACACCTTTTGGAATGGATCGCTTCAGACTTCAGTGGTTATGAAATTTGAGAAGATTATTTATATGTGGGATGATACGATGTTGTTCTTATATTGGATGATATAACCTCGAACGAAGAATCACAGTGATTATTCTTAAAAGGAGCAGCAGGATCGATGATAATGGCGTGCTTCTTTGTACACCTGGCTAATGGAAGCTTGAAAGAAAGCTTTGAATCTGCTCGGCTAAAGGATTTTCAGTTTGGGGGGAAGCTGCCAAAGTCTCACTTTCAGATGGTTCAATTTCTTTCTTCGATTCAAGAGCCCTAGAAGCTTTGGTGGTGGATGTTTAAGAGTTGATGACTTCTATCTTCTACGACGTGCTACTCGATATCCTTATCTCGGTACTCGTATCATCATCTTCTTTAACTATATCATCTTCTCTATCTTTGTATATATTTATCTGAAAAAAACAAAATACAAAAATATAAAACCAGCAAAACCAAATACAAAAATAGAAAACCTCAAAAAAAAATAGAAAAATATAAAACCTTCAAAAATCCATAAAAAACAGAAAATTTCAAAAATACCAAAAATATGTTTTCTAAAGACATGTCTTCTGGTATCGATAACATCTACGGTCTTAGAAATGTCATTCAATAATGGCACGGGACTTTAGATGAAGTTCGAGCAGGAGGTGTAAATATTTATTTCTAAACATGTCTCAAATCAAATGGCTTACAGTTACTTCAGACTGTAACCCGGGCTTCAAAAATGGCTTACAGTTACTTCAGACTGTAACCCGAGCTTCAAAAATGGCTTGCAGTTACTTCAGACTGTAACCCGCTCTTCAAAACTATGGCTTGCTATTATTTCTGATAGCAACCCGCTCTTTAAAGGAAGGAAAGTGTTGCGCTAAACAATTTTTCAAATATTTCGTGCACTTATCCTATAAACATAACAAGGAAAGTATGTCGAAGGACTGCTGTTCCTACACAAATGTTTTTTCATCTATAATTCTTCAGAAAAATATTTGTTGTTTTCAAAAATTGGTGGTAAATGAGTTGCTTGAAATACAATCAGTTTCAGAGTTTTCGTTAAAATTGAAAAACTCAATCAATGACTTCAGCGCTTTTAAACTTTTCAGAAATTTAAGTCATTGATTGAGGGGGAGAATGTTTTCAAATCTATATCATCTAACGAGCTTTCTTAATTATCCTACGTGCTGAATTAAAAATAATATTTGCCTGTGTCGAAGGACTAGGAATTTAGGATATGATTGTTAGGTTTAGATGATTAGAGTTTGATTAACACATAAACCCCATGCCATATATGAATTGATTGATA
Organism: Chrysanthemum seticuspe; assembly: GCA_019973895.1. Lineage (NCBI taxonomy): Eukaryota > Viridiplantae > Streptophyta > Magnoliopsida > Asterales > Asteraceae > Chrysanthemum > Chrysanthemum seticuspe. Next base: position 293,122,399 of record BPTQ01000008.1, read on the forward strand.
TGTTGGATTGACTTTTATTAGTCGATTGCTGTTTGGGTGATGTCGACCACCATATATCTGTTTGTGTTCACTAACGTATACAGGTATATTGGTATATAAGAATGTTCCCGATCCGGATCCCACAATTGAAGATGTTTGGATGCCGAAAGGAAAGGGTAACTATATCTTGGGTTGACAAATGAAGAAACGGAGCTTAATTGGACTTCTATGGAGAGTTGGCATAAATGCAACGTAAGAGGTCTCACTGCATCAACAGATGGTTTTCTTCTAAGTGATTGAAGAAACGGAGCTTAATTTGACTTCAGTTGGCATTCAAAATGCAACGTAAGAAGAAGTCTCACTGCTTCAGCAGATGGTTTTTCTTCCAAACCCTTCAGCAAAAAAAACAGAAGCTTCTCATCCACCTAACGTATCTTTGTGCAGGATACCATTTTTAAACAATTTTGATAATATTTGATTAAATTGTTTTGAAAATGGAAAAATATTGTTTTGAAAATAAATTGAACTAAAATTTTGAAAATCACCGGACTTCTTTTTATCAAAACCTTAGTCACTCAATTATTGACTTCTGTCATGGATTGAGGGGGAGAGTGATTTAAAATAAAATATTTTCAAATGATATTTCTTCATAAAAGGTCCGTCTGTACAACAATTAGTGGTGATCTAAAGATTTAATGTTATGTCATGGTATGATTTTCTTTAATACTCAAAGATCTTACAAAATGAAATTTTTTCTGTTCTTGTTTGATTGTGAAATTGTTTTATTTTACTTAAAGGTCTCTTAAAACAATCATACCTGACACTAACAGTCTTTAATGTCTAAATCTGTTCCTTATCTGTCATCTTTCAAAATTGAATCTTGCCACGTCTTTCCCCAAAATTTTTCTAAATGATTTAAATCAGTTGGGATCACAAATCTCAAATGGTTTGATATTTCTGATCGGGGTAGAGATCGTATTTTAAATCTCAAATATGTTTTAAATGGAATTGGTTTTAGTCCTTTAAAGGCACTCCTGCCTCCATGTGCCAAACGATTTCAAATTCAATGCACATGTTGAGGAGGAGGATTTATCCGAAAACCAGATGAGTATTTAAACAAGGCCACATTTTCTCCCATGTTTTCTAAACCGTATTAAATCACTTGGGATCCAAAATCTCAAAGGGTTTGATATTTTTGATCGGGGGAGAATTTGTGATTTAATAATGAAATTTGATAAAAGGTGATCGTTTTGATTTAATTGTGCACGCTGCTCGCTCATATGTGCTAAACGCTTTCGAATCTTGAAGCATATATTGAGGGGGAGCATTTTAAAAGAAAATAAACTATCGAGGTGCAAATGCTTTTATGTTTTAATATAAAGTACCTTGATTGAGTTTTCAAATGGTTTTCTTAATGGCTCTTGTGATTGTGGTTGTGCTTCAAAAGAACTCTTGCCTCTATGTGTTAAAATGATTTCTCTTATCCTATGCACATATTGAGGGAGAGAATTTACCAAGAAAATCAAATGGCTTTTTCGTATGAAAATTGTGATTAAAGAAAATATTTCAAAGTCCTCTTGCCTCCTGTGCTAAACAATTTCTAAATCATACGCACATGTTGAGGGGGAGGTTTTCTAAATGATCAAAACTATTAGGGTACAAAATGCTTTGATCTCGTATCACAAGTACCTTGATTGTTTTTCCAAATGATTTTTCAATTGGTTTTAAGGAAGAATGAACTGTACCAAAAAGACCGACCATTTTACTTTATGTATGGAGTTATAAGGATGGTTAGGTTAGGTATTTGTTCCCACGATCCGCCAGAACCGGAGGGATCTACCCAGGGACAATCCACTAGATAGTGTAGAGTCCTTAGGTATATTGAAAAAAGGAGAAAAATGAGAAATGGGAAGAGTGCGGACTGAGACAGAGCTAGTACTGGAATAAACCCAACAAGGTTCTAGTTATGAAGTCTCGGTAAGCACTGAAGGGGTTGAAGAATGAAAAAGAATTGAATGTGAAAAAGGGTGAAAAGAAATAGCCCTCCAATAATTCAACCTTAGGGCAGTAACCGGGTTCAATACATATGCTACTGGTGCTTACTAAGGTAACATTAGTATTGAAGACAAGACGTCATGGACCCAGTGACGCACTGCACTACAACTTCCCAAACCACTCAAGTTCCTCTTAAAAGGGCTTGTTTCATTCTCACGGGGAACCGACATAATCTATCGACTTTCTCTTAGAGATTGTTGATATTGAAGAAGGAGACCCTCTCCCTAGTCTCCGGCACAGGAACCAAATATGCACAATTGAGTCTAGAGCCAAGAGATCATCCACAATATCTCGTTAGGACACTATATTAATGAAGACTTGCTGTTTCACACAATGTGGAAAGTAAGTATATATTAAGAGTCCTACGCATTATCCTTGTGGTATTGCCAGAACATCTGAGTGGTATGTAAAAGTATTCACGATGAAGATGTAAATCCTTCTAGAGCGAACATCAAACAAGCTCTTGGTGGGTGACATGTGAGATCTTCTCGTAAGATTAAACTTGTGACAACTGGATAGAAACAATGGGGTGATTCAGTCTTGAATCATCCTTGGTCCAGGAATGGAATTGACGAATACTTTTGGAAAAACCGTTCGATGTGCAAACCTTCTTTTCTCTAGCACGTCGAATGTGTACTTATGTTTTCAAACACAAAAAGTATCTCTGATTGAAAAATACTTTTAGAAAAACCGTTCGATGTGCGAATCTCTTCTTTTCGCTAGCACGTCGAATATGTACTCATTCTCTAATGCAAAAAGTATTTTGATTGAAAATTGATCTTTCTCATAAAACCTTCGTCGTATTTCAAAACTCTTTCTTCAAGCAATACGCGATTGTTTTTCAAATCATTTTTCATCAATCAGTGAATCTCAATTTGCTGGTTCACTCACTCCGTGTTGTCTTCTTTGAGACGTTCCGGTTTGAGAACAGCTAGAACAGCTGCGAAACCCTGTCAAGGAGATTCTTAGGAATCCTACCTGATCATAGGCAGTACTTGTACTGATCAACGGGGAACCGTGGGCCGTGTACCTCAATTCAACGAAAGTGGTCAAAGACACTTTCGTGTGTTTTATTGCTAACTGTTGTTTGCAGGTACATTTGGACGGTTGCAGCTGATCAGAATTGAGGAGTCAATCCAAAGCCGCATGCTCACAGCATCCACACTTAATTGAAGAAATCATGACTGGTGCATATCTACATAACCTGGTTCTGATATTTTTATACTATGTTTCTGCTACGCTGCTGCAAATATCATGAACCAGTAAGGCTTCCGCTACTCTGATGGAAAGATGTCATGTTTAAAAAGTGTGAGCATGTCGGTCCGAAAGTCACAACTTCACATGATGGCAACACAATAAAGGGTGATCCAGAGATTTACTGTGGCTGATGATCTCCATAAAGCTCGAAGATCATCAAAGATGTGGATCAGTTAAAGGCCTCCACTAAAAGTACAAATCAATGCGGACTTTGAAGTTGCACTACTTAAGCACAAAGATTGTGTAAGTGAAGAATTAAAGTCTACAAGCTCAAGACTGATGATAAGAAAGAATGCTAGGATGCAAAATGTATTTCATGGGGTGACCTCCCTTAGGGGGAGATTGTTAGGAATTGGAAATTCCATGTTAAAGTGTCGGTCACCCCAATTATAGTCTAGCATATGTTAGCTCGTAGATTTGTAGTTATTTACATTATGTAGTAGTTAATTAGTTAATTTGTAGCGTAGAATAGTGTAGTGCAACACCATGGAGGAAGGACGGGTCTTTACCCACTGTATACCTGATCCACAGTCCGACAGAAGGACGTATTGTTTGTAAGTATAAATACCCCTTCCATCCATGGAAGGGGTGTGGCTTCTTTGAATAAACCTTTCATTTTTCTAAAGCAACTCTCTTCAAGGAACCTCCTCTCAACTCTCTTCATCTCTATAAAATGGCTTTCTTATTTAATCATTGTCCTAGACCACCCGAATCATCAAACAACATAAATATTAAGATCCTACATTTTCAATTAATGAATCATTAGTGTTTCTAGGTAGTTTCTGGGCTTAGATATGATTAATTCATCTTGAAAACAACATTGTACGATAATCTTTAACACCAAAAACATTCTCATTTGAAAACACCCAAAACAACTCATGAACCCTAATTTAGAAAAAAAATCAATTCGTGTTTCTGGGTGGATTTTGAGGATAAACATAGTATCATTGATGTTATTGAAACGTTTTGACACACTTATTTTAACCACAAACACACACCAATGATTGTGTGTTCATACTGTTACGAATTAGAAAATTCCAGTATTGAAGAGTCGGTCACCCCAACTATTATCTAGCATAAGTTAGCTCGTAGACTTATCGTTAGTTACATATTTATGTAGTTATTTAGTTAGTCAGTAGCGTAAAATAGTTTAGTGCAACACCGTGGAGGAAGGACGGGTCTTTACCCACTGTATCCCTGATCCACAGGCCGTCAGGAGGTCGTTTAGTTTGTAACCTATAAATACCCTCTACCTTGCAAGGTAGAGGGTTGGATGTTCTTTGGTAATCTAATATTCCACAAGTTTCTCTTACTAGAATGTCCCACTCTTTCTCTCTCTAAAACCATCTATGTGCTCATTGTGTTAATGTTATGATGTGTATGTGAAATCCAATATCTTACAATTGGTATCAAGAGCCATGGTTAGATCATATCTTGCACATCTTTGGATTTCTAGTGGTTTTTAGGTGGTTTTTGAGTTTGAAAAAGTTTAGTGGTCTTTGCATCATTTGGTTGATTTCTTGTGGTAAAGTTTGAATTTTGTTAGTACTTTCATGTTTAGAATCATCACAAGTGTTTAGGTTTTCATTTGGTTAGCTTGAATCATCTTGGTTGGGTTGTTTTTGGATTGAAAAGTGATGTTTATAAGGTTTTTCTTGCTAGCGACTTAGCTCACGGTTTATTTTTCTTCATAGCGACTTGCTTCACAAAATTGTAGCGAGTTACAGCTTTAGACTTAGCGAGTTAGATCTAGCAAGTTAAAGTACAAGTAGTGGACTCTCCACTACGAGTAGCGACTTGGTGGTAGCGACTTGGTCTGTAGCGAGTTGCTCTTTAGCGACTTGTATCTCTAGCGACTTGTGTAGCGATTTGCTGCCAAATTTTTGCTAGCGACTTGAGTCGTAGCGAGTTACTACTTAGCGAATTACCTCTGGCTAGCGACTTGGCACGCTAGCGACTTAGTAGTGTGGCGAATTAAGTATTGGCGACTTGGTGTAGTATCTTCTAGCGACTTGGGATTATTACTACTTTGTTGGTAGCGAGTTAGTTCTAAATCACTAGAGACTTGGGGAGTAATTCATAATAAAACAATGTCTGTCATCACGGATCCTTTAATCACCAAAGTACTTGCTCTCTATGACACAGCACAAAATAGTGAAGCATAATGCTTATCTGAATGCCATACACTTAATGATTCAGTATCGATTAATCAGAACAACTCAAATAAGTCACTCTTAGTGTCTGCACATGATGCTAAGAATATGGAATGCACCAGTGAGCCGTTTCAACATCTCAGTCTGCTTCTCAAATTACTCTTATCTACAACCATGGATCGAACGAGTTGTGCCATCCTTCGTCAGGATTTTCCCACTTTAACAAGAACTGTTTTGCTTAACTTAGAACGACTGAGGTTTCAAATTACCAAAGAAAAGATCTCAACTGATGATTCTCATGCTGCCCTCCAAACCATCTTCAACCAATTTCAGCCACTTATCCGGGAAGAATACTCCTCAGATTTTGATAATATCATGACTGGAATGTCTTTCAAGAAGCACACGGGAATGGAAATTCATGAGTTCAGAAACTCATTTATTCAACTTATGAGTAATATGGAAACATACATCGAGGAAGCTGCGAAAGAGAATAACAAGCTGAAGGAATTGAATGAGTGTCAAGAGTGTCCATGGAACAATGATGACGTGTCATGCTTCATCCCAGTTGAACCAGCAGAAGACACTGTTTGCAGAATCTCAGTTGTGATGGAAAAGGATGAAGAGAACATCACTGATCTCAAATTCTCAGAGTCAGAAAAGGTATCAATCAACAAGGTACACTTATCTGATCACACAAATTCTCTCGAAAAGGTACATGACTCTTATCCTGAACATAACAATGGGGAATCAATCTTTGTTTTGTCTGAATCTAATGCAAGTAACATGATTGAAAAAAGGGTATATGATGAGCTTTCAAACAAATTTTCAATTCTTGAAAAACACTGTATCTCTTTGCAAATTGAAATACAACATAAGAATGAAATGTTTTATGCAAAAAAACCGTGTAGTAATCTGGAACTTCCAGAATTTAGAGAATTTTTTGAAATTAATCAGTTAAAGTCCCAGATTCAGGACAAAGATTCGACCATAAGTAATCTGAAATCGCTTCTTTTAGAAGCCCAGAAATATGACTGTCATGAGATGAGTGATACACTAGAATCTAGAAATTCTGAACTAGCTCTATGTGTGTCCAACCTTCTAAGAGAAAATGAGCATTTAAGAAAGAACCTTGAGGAAACAAACTCTAAGTTAGTCAATCAATCTAACCTCTTGATGAAAGATATTGATGATCTCAAAGCACAAATTCAGGATAAGAGCTTCAATATTGTTGCCCTAAAAAATGAGCTCAGGAAGTATGTTGGAAATAGGATGAACACTAAGTTTGCAAAACCTTCAACTTTGGGAAAGTCAACTGTTCAGAACCACTTGAAACGAACAGTTATTAAACAACCTAATGCCTTTAGGTCTGAAAGAGCTAAACCATTGAAATCTAAGCTTACATCCCAAGTTGATAATAAGTCTGTTTTGTCAAAACCAGTCACTTCATTGCCTAGTTCAGATATGATGAATCCCATGCATAGGACTAATGGTGATCACCCACAAATCAGAAATGCTATAAGCTTAACTAGGTCTCATGCAAAACATAGTCTGACAGATCAATCCCCTAAGAAATTCTCTGATCACAAAAAGACAAATAATCAAAACAAGGGTGTGCACTCATTTAGTTCAACTCACTGTGGCTTCAAATGGATTCCCACTGGTAGATTATTTAAGTTTACAGGACTTAAACGAACTTACATCCCTGGATCATGCCTCAAATGGATTCCTACAGGTAAACTTTTCAAGAATGTAGAGCCTAATAGGATCTCCATTAATGATAAGTCTGTATTATACTGTGATGCATCCAAATGTGAGACTAATCATGTCACTAACTCTTCTATGTACAAATCTACATGTGCTTCCAGTACAATGTGCTCTCAGTCTTTTTCAGGTACAATGCTCAACTCAATCAGGAACTTCATGACTTGGTTCCCATCAGAAATGAACATAGCTCATTCAGGAGCTATAGCGTGCAACAGTTGATGCACTACTTACTTTGACTCCTATTCATCATTGAATCAGGACTCGTTCATCCATATCTTTGTATAAATCAAGTTATTTTATAAAAAAAAAAAAAAAAAAAAAAAAAAAAAAAAAAAAAAAAAATTTCTTATATCATGTTTAAATTCTTTAAATTTACAATTTTATCACGTTTTTCCAATCTAATAAAGAATATTTTCACTGTTATCGATAACATCTACGGTCCTAGAAATGTCATTCAATAATGGCACGTGATCATAGATGAAGTTCGAACAATTGAAATATTCTTGTCTCCATTTTATCGGGGTAAACTTATGTCAATCAATGTTCTTTGATGAACTTGATTGAGGGGGAGATTGTGTATATGTTTTTCTTGACTACCTATGCCATTGGCTTCTGTGCTGGTTATAATGCTTGCTCGTTTGTAAGTTGAGGTCGTGGTATATGTTTTTCTTGACTACCTATGCCATTGGCTTCTGTGCTGGTTATAATGCTTGCTCGTTTGTAAGTTGAGGTCGTGTTTTACCTCTGTAACTATCTGGTTATGGTTTCTGTAGGTTGTGGTCATACCTTGCTCATGTGATTATCATTGTGTACCTACATATTAAGTGCCTAGCTTAGATTTAAATGCTTATGTGTCCAAATGTTTAATTGATTCATGGTGATCAGTGTGATAATCTTTGCTAGAGGCTTAGTCTATAATCTGTGTTTGCAACTTACCACTCGTTCATCAATACCATAGGGACCAAAGTTGCCATATAGTGAAAGTTATGTTGCACTAGCGACTTACCTCACCTCATGCTAAAACCACAAGGACCAATTGTGTCATACCGTCATAGTTAGTTCCCCCTAGCTCCGTTTGGAAAACGATCCAGCGATTTCACTCGTGTTACTGCTCCTTCTCTTTTGCTCTCTCTTTCTTTTCTGAAAAACTTTTTTTTACCATTGAGCGATATCCCATTCAGCGATCCCCATATGGTTGATTGATACTGCCATACTGTGTTAACCAGGAACACCAAAATCGTACTCCACTCCATTCAGCGATCACGTTGTATTGAAAGTGATATACCGTTGAAACCAGGGATACCATAACTACTTGCTCACCATTCAACGTTTGTGTCTAATATCTGATTCGGAGATCGTTTCTAATAGTGTGACTAGTGGTACTTAGTTAATTTGTAAACCTGTGTATTCGTAAATTTAGATTCGATCCGTGAATTATACATCCATGTGTTACTATTAGTGTACTCGTTCCATACTGGTGTTGGATGTCTTTGGTATTGGTCTATCAATGTCTCCATTTTGTGCTGGAGTTGAATGTTTGCTCGTTCGTAATATTGGTCGTGTCTTCGGTTACCGTATCCAT
>BPTQ01000008.1:293131389-293144960 GCA_019973895.1 Chrysanthemum seticuspe
GCGACTTGTCGATGACAACTTGTCTTTACAAGTCTGCAACAGTGTTCACTTTCATGTTGAGAATTAGTCTTAGGGTCAAGGATTATTACAATGTTCAAAGGTTTTTGTGCTAAAGATGATCTCACTCTCACAACACTTAGGATCTCCTAATTCGACTTGTTGAATCAACATACTCTATGTAATCTGTTATGACATCTCTGTTAAGGCAAAAGGTACTTGGTTTCTCTCACGACTGCCAAATGTTACTTTTTGCCTCATACATATTTGTTATATCACTTTTACATGTGTATCTTGGCTCATGTCATGATCACTTTGAAATGCACTCTTTTGCCCTTTTAATCACTTATAAGCTCGTCATGTAATTATTTATCTATATGACTGTACTTCATTGAAATATCTCAATTATGAATGTTATCATATATTTGAAAGTTGTCATATATTTGTAATCTATGCCACTCTATCTTTCTCTGTATGTGTTTTGGGGACTCCTTCTGAGTTACTACTTCTATGTCATAAGGGTGCTCTCAATGTTGTCTTACTTACCATTTATCATCTAACCTGTTCCCATTCATTACTGTTGATTGTATGATTACTCAGAACATCAATGGCAAGTTCAATCCCAGAAAAGAGCGCTACCCCGTCGGCATCATCCAAAGTTCTTTCAGACGAAGAAATCCTTCCCAGGAGTCAATGGGCTGTTATTGGAAAAAGCAACTGTTATGTGGATCTACAAAGGCTTCAACAAAATCCGATACTCAAAGTTTCTATTGACATCCTCAAAAACACAAACTTCTTCGGAGCACTTACCAAGCAATGCTCAATTCCGACCATTTACATTCAACAATTCTGGAACACCGTTCAATGGAACAAAATCACTGCCCAATACTCCTGCAAACTGGATGATATGGAGTTCACAATTGATTCTGATATTCTAAGCAAGGCTCTTGGAATCACCCCATGTAACCCTGACTTTCGCTCTGAATCTCCACCTGGTGCTGACGATCTGATTGTCTTTCTTATTGGATTGGGTTATCAGAACAGTATTTCAAGAGCATCTGACATCATCACTGGACACATGTATCAACCTTGGAGAGCCATTACAACAATTCTTAACTTATGCTTATCTGGCAAAACATCAGGGTTCGATAAAGTGAGAATCCCTATCTTGCAAATCCTATGGGGAATCGTTAATAGGATTGATGTGAATGTATCAGATCGTATTTGGGAAGAATTTTCGTTATCAATGAACACGTTCATATCTGACAGAATCAATTTCCAAAACAAAGCTCAAGGCCGAAAGAAACAGAACAAGCTTGTAATTCCCAGCATCAGATTCTCTAAGCTTGTTATCCAGTACCTACAACAAACTCATAAATTCACTCCTAGGTCTGAATCAACTTTACACAAAGCAGAAGATGAATTTGTTTTAGGAAACCTGAAATATGTTCCTAGAGGTTCGGATAAAGAAGTATTTGGATTGCCAATTCCTGATTGTCTTCACACAGAAGATATCAAGAAGATGGACTACTTCAAGCAATACATGAAAAGAGCAACCAAACTCTCTGCTGATGTCACACCATCTCCTTTACAACCAAATGCTCCCATGACCAAGGCAGCCTCACAAGCATCCTATGCCTCTCTTCCTAAAAAGAGACTTGAAAGGTCTCAACAGTCTGACACCGCATCCAAGAAGCAGAAAGTAAAAAGGAAGAAAGTGGAAAAGGAGATTGGTGAGAAAACTGAGATTCCAAGGAATGTTACCAGGCTAACTGATGAAGATGATACTGATCTGCAACTTGGAATTCAGCAAAGCCTTGAAAGTCAGAATGTGAAAGCTCCAGTAGGTGGAATTGTGTTAAGAGAACCCGCTCAACTACCTCGACAAACAAACCCAATTACACTTGACAAGGGTAAAGGAGTTGCAAGTGTTGAAACTGAACAAGCTGCTCATATGCTGTTAACTATCTCATCATCTCCATCAAGCACCACAAATCAATATGAGCTGAAGAGAAGAACAGATTCATCTCATGAAAAAGAACAATCTGGAGTGGTCAAGGTGCCTGAAACGTTTAAGGAATCTCTTACACTTGGTGAGACTCAATCTGACTTGAATGTTGACACTCTGTTACAAAAGGGCTCACAGGAGAACCTTGAGACAAGATCTGATGAGACCTTGAAGATGGATGAACCAAATCTGTCTACTAACTCTCTATCCTCACTTAAGAATCTTGATGAAGATTTCTCTTTTGGTGATCAATTCATTAATGACAAAACCTTAGATTCTGCACAATCCATGTATAATGTCAGCATTCAGCAAGATACGTCAACCATTCCTCCAATGACTGCAGCTTCACTATCAACTGCACTTCCACCTCCCTTACCTACTCAATCAACTGTACAAACACCACCAACAATGTCACCAAACCCTGAACCCGTCATTACAATTGCAGATGAAGTGGCTCCACCAGCTTCCCCTCCACAGATTCTCACCTCTGATCAACTACTGGATAAAACTATTAAAAGGATAGAAGCTCTGGAAAGGTAACTTCCTAAATCTGTTGATTCTCTGGTGGATCGTGTCTATAGATTGGAGCACCTCAACTTCAATGAAGCGGTTACTGACGCTATTGAAGGAGAAGTCAAGGATGCTGTGGAATGGGCTATGGAGGCTCCATTTCTTAGACGATTCAAGGACCTCCCAATCTCCGATATGAGAGTAGCTCTGTGTGAAAGGATGTATGAGGCTGAAGAGGACAAGCATGAGGTTCACAGTAAACTCTATGAGGCACTTGAAGAATCCATTAAGTTCGACAATTATGAGCAGTTCAAGATTGAGGTCGGAGAAAAAGAAGCTAAAAAGAAAAGGAGAACAATTGTAATGGAAGCATTGATGAAGGATCGCAAAGATCCACCTCCACCCTCACCACCAACGGGGGGCGCTGGAACTTCTGGATCTGGTAATCCTTTTACAACAACCAACACACCTCCATCACAACCACCATCATCACCGCCAAAATCTTCCAGTCAATCAGATCCTACAAAAGAGCAGAGTACTCAGAAAAAATCTGCTGCCTGGACGACGGTTGATTCAAGGTTCACATCCACGTCCACCTCTATTCCTGATGATCAAATGGTTAACGAAGAGTCGCATGTCATGGCGGACTCAGAACCAGATGAAGATGATGCATCTACAAAGCATATTCCTAAGCCTTCAGAAGACTGGTTTGATTCTTACATGGCTGGGAATCGCACTAGCACATCCAGAGTTGCACCTTCAAGAGACACAATTCAAAGCTGCATTATGGAAGATAGACCTCCTTCTCCAGAACCCACATGGACCATCCCAGAGTCTGACTCTATGATTCCTGACAACAATTGGGCATCAGTTATCACCAATAATTACGAAATTCCAGCTGAAGACTCTCTTCTACACTACACTGGTGATATGGGAAGTTTCATTAGATGGTTCTGTGAACGGAAGAGCATCACATCCATAACACCAAGAGATCTTGAAGGTCAAGCTTACGAAATTGTCAAAGTCTTCCACTCAGATGCAAATCATCTTCAATATCAGATGGAAGAATGCCATAAGATGCTGAATGACCAAGTCAGTGAGCAAATCAGTCGCTTCAATGTCAACAAATCTCTTCCTCTTGGTGGTGAGCCTGGTCAGATAACCATTCAGGCTGAATTCTTCTTCAATCACGACTTGGACTATCTTTGTGCTCACTCTGCTGAAAGAAGACCTGCTCTATCAATATCAAAGATGAAGGCTGCAACCTACTCTGATCAGGGGCTTGAACAGATGGTTCCTGATCAATTCTGGGCAAATGAAGAACAAAAGTATGATATTGCAGCTTCTTATGGTATTTCTCACTGGTGGTTCAAAAAGAAGAAGTTCTACATCGAAAGACATGGTGCTGATAAAAGACGCAATGATGTCAGATCAAAGCTGCAAATCTTAAGTGTTGTTAGTGTAGAGATCTTCCCTATCTATGGATATGAGTACTTGAAGAAGATTTTCCTTAAAAGAGCTGACTTCAAAGTGTATACTATTGAAGAGAACGACTTCAAACATCTTCTGCCCAAATGATTTCGAAGATCTCTATCTCTTAAATCTTCAAGGACACCTTGAGCACTTACCTGTACGTGAGAAAAAGGCCCTCTCTGCAGCTGTCACTCTTTGGATCAGGGGCTTAGTCATTCGAAAACGAGTTGAGGACTTCCAGTTTGGCATTGAAAGCTACCAAACCAGGATCAACCTTACAAGTCCTCAATGGAATGCAACTGGGCATGAATTTCATCGAGAATACAAAGTCCTTGACACCCCTAGAGCCGTCATCTTCACCGACAGATATGGATCTCGTATGCTTATGCGTCTATGTGAACTCTACAAGTTTAGTGATGGTACGCTCAAATTGGTCGAAGAAGAACTTGACACCAGAGTGAAAGAAGCCAAACTTGATATGAAATCTTGGGTTAAAACTATGTTTTGGACTGATGATGACGTGAAGAGATGTGAACACTTCATTGCTGCAATCAGACGAAGACTCAAGACACGAAGGATCTTCCGCAGCCTTGAAAGTTTTGTTGGTGGAAGGCTTCGTGATGGTCACTACAAACTTCTTCAGAGGACTGAATGAAGACTTCTTTGGGATACTGATTATGGTGTGTTTTTAAGTATGTGTAATATGTGGTGTAATAAATATGAACAACTGTAATACATGTAATAGTGCTAGGATTTGTACTGTGGTTTCCCCTTGTAAAAAAAGGGAAACATCTGTGTTGTCCATATTTGATCATATAAAATCGGACACATTTTTCTCCTACAAATATTTTACCTCATACATATTTAAATCACTTGAGACCCAAAATCTCAAAGGATTTAAGATTTTTGATCGGGGGAGAAAATGTGATATAAATATGAAAGATGTTAAAAGATAAGATGACCAATTTTTGTGCAAACTTCTCTCTTATATGTGCTAAACAATTTTCGAATCTCGAAGCATATATTAAGGGGGAGAACTCTCTTTGCAAATTCAAGTCATCAGGGTACACAACACTTAAATCTTTGCAAAATTCAACTTTAAATGTTTTTAAGGTACCTTGATCATATGGCTTCTAATCCTTTGATGATAAAGGGTTCCCTCTAGTATGTGCAAAACTCTTTTCAAATCTCGAGGCACATATTGAGGGGGAGCGAATTTATGGAAACCTCATCCTTCCCGGAAATGCTATTTCTACTTGATTTGATGTGGGAAGTGATGTTGATATCTTTTAGAAAATGGTAATCAAAGAATTTAATTCTTTCTCTTGCCTCCGTGTGCAAAACATTTTCAAATATTTGATGCACATGTTGAGGGGGAGTTCTCGTTCTAAAAATATCAAAAACAATTCAGGTACAAAATACTTTGATAATATATCACAAGTATCTGAATTGATTTTCAAATGGTTTTCAATTGGATCCAATGGCAGATGAACAATACCAAATAGACCGACCAACTTTACTTTATGTACGGTGATATAAGGATGATAAGGTTAGGTATTGGTTCCCATGATCCGTCAGAACCGGAGGGATCTACCCAGGGACAATCCACTAGTTAGTGTAGAAGTCCTTAGGTATGATGATAAAAGGAGAAAAATGAGATATGGGAAGAGTGCGGACTAAGACTGAGCTAGTACTGGAATAAACCCAACAAGGTTCTAGCTATGAAGTCTCGGTAAGCACTGAGGGGGTTGAAGAATTAAAAAGAATTGAATGAGAAAAGGGTGAAAACAAATAGCCCTCCATTTATTCAACCTTAGGGCAGAAACCGGGTTCAATTCATATGCTACTGATGTTAACATCGGTATTGAAGACAAGACGTCATGGACCCAGTGACGCACTACACTTCGACTTTCCAAACCACTCAAGTTCCTCTTAAAAGGACTTGTTTCATTCTCACGGGGAACCGACATTATCTATCGACTTTCTCTTAGAGATTGTTGATATTGAAGAAGGAGACCCTCTCCCTAGTCTCCGGCACAGGATCCAAATATGCACAAATTGAGTCTAGAGCCACGAGATCATCAATAAATCTCATTAGGACACTTTCAATGAAGACTTTCTGTTTCACACAATGTGGAAAGAGAGATTATATCTTGAGTCCTACGCATTATCCTTGTGGTATTGCCAGAACATCTGAGTGATGTGTTTACACATTCACAATGAAGATGGAAAGCCTTCTGGAGCCAACATCAAACAAGCTCCTGGTAGGTGGCATGTGAGATCTATTATATGGATCAACCATGTGACAACTGAAAAGAAACAATGGGGCGATTCAATCTCTTGAATCAATCCTGGTTCAGGTTATGGATTGACGGATACCTTTGAAAAACCGGTCATTGTGCTTAAAAACTCTTTTCTTTAGCACATCGACCGTGTACTAATTTTTCAAACCAAAAGGTGTGTTTATGATTGATAATTGATTTTCAATAAAACCTTCGTTGTATTGCAAAAACAATTTCTATTGAGCAATACACGATTGTTTTTCAAATCTCTTTTCATCAATCAGTGGACTTAAAATTCGCTGGTTCACTCACTCCGTGTTGTCTTCTTTGAGATGTTCCGGTTTGAGAACAGCTAGAACAGCTGCGAAACCCTGTCAAGGAGATTCGTAGGAATCCTACCTGATCACAGGCAGTACTTGTACTGATCAACGGGGAACCGTGGGCCGTGTACCTCAATTCAACGAAAGTGATCAAAGACACTTTCGTGCGATTTATTGCTAACTGTTGTATGCAGGTACACCCAACGTTTGCAGCTGATCAGAATGAAGCGGTCAATCCATAGCCGCATGCTCACACTACACATTCATCTCAAAAGAAATCATGATAAGTGCATCAATGACTCTGATATTTTCACTCCATGCTTCTGCTACGCTGCTGCCAATATCATGATTCAACAAAAGCTTCCGCTACTCTGATGAGAAGATTTCATGATTCAGAATGTGAGCATGTCGGTCCCAAAGTCACAACATCACATAATACCAACACCACAAAGGATGTTTCAGAGATTGATGATTGCTGATGATCTCAAAAGATGGCTCCTAATTATTATCTCATAGATCATTAATGACCTCCTCTTAAAGTACAAATCTGTGCAGACTTTGAAGTTGCACTACTTATGCACAAAGATCACGATGTTGAAGTTGTTTTATCTACGAGCTCAAGAACAAAGTCAAGTATTGTTTGCTAGGATCTGAAATGTAAAAACCTGGGGTGACCTCCCTTAGGGGGAGATTGTTACGAATTAGAAAATTCCAGTATTGAAGAGTCGGTCACCCCAACTATTATCTAGCATAAGTTAGCTCGTAGACTTATCGTTAGTTACGTATTTATGTAGTTATTTAGTTAGTCAGTAGCGTAGAATAGTTTAGTGCAACACCGTGGAGGATGTGACAACTCGCAATTTCAGGTCATTTCTCGAAACAATTTATGCCTCATTATTTCAACATTTATCGTAAACTTGGTTTACGTGTTCCAAATTCGCGTAACCTTTATGGTTTGGCGGCGAATTCATGATCATAACATCACGAACATTTCATATGGACTAAGATTAGTCTACATTTCATTGACATCATTTGCATCATGATAGTTCATTCATGACATTTCATTTCACATTTAACGCGTAATTTTTATATTAAATAAACGTTATCGCGTGAGTTATTATTTTGAGCATTTAATCCGTTACTTTCAAAAATGATCCCGATGTATTTTTAAACTTACATTTAGTTATATAAACTATATTTTGAGTTTACCTAGTGTTTTAAATTTATTTGGTACAAAAATCGTTAAAGTTATATTATTACGACGATTTTCTTAAAAACTACTCGATAATTATTTTATCACTCAAATTTCACAAGGAATGTATTTTTACAATTTTTATTATCTCATTACATTCTATTTTGATCTATTAAAAATTTACTTGTATCAAAAATTATCATTTACTTTACAAGTTGCATTTAACTACATTTTACTTACATTTTTATTTACAAGTATATACAAGTATACACAATTATTAAAAAGAAAAAAAAAAATATCTAGACACATTCCTCCCCCCTTGGCCGACCAAGGGGGAGGGTTGTCATTAATTGAGCATGGTTTCTTTGATTGTTTAAAAGTTTACACAACATAAAAGTCTTACTCTTTCCTTTATCTCATTTCATTCTCACATATTCAAGTGTTAGTAAAAAAAAAAGTTTCTCTCATTCTTTTTGTTCTTCCAAAACCGGCCATAGAGGGTTATACAAAGGGATCACAAAAATTTTGCTAGTTCAAGCATAATCACAATCTAGATAATACTCTTTATAAGGTTTTGAAATAAAAACCAAGAGTGTTTAGGTTTAACCTTGTTCTTTGCACCTCATCATATTAACTAGTAAGTATGTTTCTTTCATTTTTCATGTTTCCTTTTCATTTTATATTCATCTATTCATTTTTGGAACAAGCATGCAAGACTTGTGTTGTTTATACCATTTTTCATGATTTTTAGAGTTATATATACATATGGTCATCCTATAATTATCCCCTTGGTATACTTTGGTCTTGATGATGTTTAGGAACCCATGACACCCTAAGAAGGTGTATGGTAGGATTAGATTAGTTTTGGAGTTGATTTGAAGGGATTAGAATAGGTTTGGTACGAGAAAAACTATTTCCGATACGTATAAAATGTGTTCTGTCCTTGTTTTGATTTTCTGGAAAATCCGACTGTAGGCACGACTTTTTGGCCTTGATATTTAGAAAATATACTTTAAAACGAATCCGTGGCCGCTTGAACGGATAAAAACGGAGTTATAACGAAGAAGTTATGAATTTTTAAAGTTTGGCGACGAAATATATTATTTTCTGAAATTTCAGCATACTATTTTTACTCTATTCGGGTCAAAAACGAGTCCTAAGCTTCACAAATTATTTCGACTTATCAAAAATATATTAGTATACTTCGATACGAAGCTAAGGACGTATTATACGTAGAAAACGGATTTGAAACGACAAAGATATGCACGTTTTCATAAAATTGCCGTAACTATTATTTTCTGAAAAACTATATTATTTTACAAGTGTTACGGTAGCTGAAACGTCCATGTTGAGGGCTGTTTTTAACCATGATGTGGAACTTTTTGGAACGAAATGTCTTCTGATGAAATTAAGATCACCGAGCATATTTTTCAAAACAATCAACCGTTTGTATAGCGGAGTTTTAATAAATTATTTACGGATGCTTAAACTTGGCCGAAACTCACTTTTTACACAACAATTAGACAAAATCACCATCTTTAACCCTTATTATCTTTACGTTCGAGACCTTTATGTCGAAAACTCCTGAACTGAAACTTTTAGATTTTGATACAAGCTTTCCAAAACCGTCGAGTTCGTTTCCTAACGATCGACGTACACCATTTTACGACTAGTTTTCCAAAGCCATTTTTGTTACTTTTATAAAAATTCCGACGACATTGTTTTACGTCGAAAAGTGAAAATTTCACCATAAATCATTACAAAACCATTGTAGGATGACATTTTGACGTAAATACTTGTAAAGTAATTTTTGAAGGGTCAAGACGTCAAAAGAGTATTTTTCGACGATAAGTATTATTTTTCCAAAACTTGCAAATGGTATAAATAACATACGAAATGCATGCATAACATTACATTGCAACTCATTACATATCATATCATTCGTAATAGGTCCAGATTAAAGTATTCCGATACATCTCAGTGTACTCACTCTTGTCATCATACCAGTTTACCAAGTGAGTTTTCATAGCCCCGTTTTACAAGTTTTTACATTATTTCAAACCTACGGGGGAGAATACATTGCACAACATTTTTATTACGATACCAAGTATGTTAAATTCATTTACATTGCTTGAGTTACAACGTTGCCAGTTAAAAGTCCCCACTTTAATGCATGAGCCGTTAATTTCCTAGAAGCGTGTGTGAGTGGATAGATCTATCGAGGGTGACGCCTCCATCCGAGTTGGTGAATCCCAATTGTCATACGGATGCATTTCATTCATAAACATTATTAGAGTTGTTTGGCAAGACACTCTGTTGGGGCGTACATCAGTCTGAGCTTCGGTATCATGCGCTTAAGCAATTGTAACATTTTTACGTGACATAATTGTCATGCCTGTAACATTTTTACGTGACATAATTGTCATGCCTGATCTATACTTGCGTAGTCGTATAAAACATTTACATAAACCTATGATTTCTCACCAACATTATTGTTGACCGTTTTAGCAATGTATTTTTAGGTAACTGAGGCATTATCATCATGACATGGTTTAGGAACCACCTTTTGAGTCGCGGCGTCGACTTATAACATTGTACATTATGGCACTTTCTTTCAAAACCATCGTTTGGACTTGTAATATATTTGTATTTCCGCAAACTTTGTAAACTTTTGGGACCTATACGTTGTAAACTCTGATTGTTTTATTAAATCAAACGATGTGTTTTTCCAAACGACACTTTAGGTCGTTCAATGTAACTGTGATTGTGGTGCTATGACAGTCTATCCCCAGGAATTCTATTCCGCTGCAAAACAGGTAAATTGGGGGTGTGACAGATTGGCATCAGAGCTTCAGTTATAGAGAACTAGGTTGCATCATTGACCCTAGACTATAACTACATTATCATAGCATCTCATCATTTCATCATAAGTGCATGTTCACTTTACATGCGGTCTATACGTACATTTTTTGAGTTATTTACTTTCATTTCATATCGATTGTCACATGGATGCCTTTAAATGCCTATTCCATTATTCTTTCTTCATACTCTAATGTGGAGAATTCCTTGTCAGTCCCTATCACAATTTTCACATCAATAAACTCATCACCGATAACGTCGAATGCCGAGATAAACCTTTAAGTAGGGCGAAGTCACTCTTACTCCTTTGTTTCACCACTAACATGTCGAGTTACACGTTATTCACACATTAAGTCACTAAACCACCATACATTTGAAGCACTTACAACACCTCATAACTCATTTCGTAGGAAATCGTCGATCATTTTGAAAAATAACCTCAAACGTATCATTTCTTATCACCTCTCTTTAGAGCGCATATTTTTAACATGGGATTTTGCTACGTCTCACATTTCCTCTTGTTTTGAAGAAGATATGGCACCGAAGAAAGCCACAGCTGAAATGACACAAGCGGCTATTCAAAAGTTGGTAAGGGATAGTGTAGCAGAGGCATTAAGGATTGAAAGGGAAACGGTGGCTGCTGCTGCTGCCGAGGCCGCGGCTGCTGCTGAAGCCGCAAGGCTTGCTGCTGCTACTGGAAATGCAGGAGGATTCGGAGTTAAGAGCTGTTCTTACAAGGATTTCAAAAGTGGAGAACCCACCAAGTTTAGAGGGACTGAAGGAGCCACAGCCATGGTTCGATGGTTTGAAAAGTTGGAGTCCGTGTTTTTGCTTTGTAACTGTCCGGATGATAGTAAGGTCAAGTTCGCTACGAGCACATTACTCGATGGAGCATTGTCGTGGTGGAATTCATATGCTCAACCGATTGGAATGGAGAATGCTTTCAAGCTTACTTGGGAGCAATTTAAGGGTTTGGTGACTAAGAAGTTTTGTCCTCGTACGGAAGTGAAAAAGTTGGAGACAGAATTCTATGAACTAGTAACAATTGGGTATGATATTGACACTTACATTCGGAGATTCCAAGAATTGGCCGCGTTATGCCCGTCTATGGTTTCGGATAACGAGAAGTTACTAGAGGCTTTTATCGGGGGACTTCCCGAGGTTATTCAAGGAGATGTGACTTCGTTTGATCCACAAACAATCGAGGAAGCTATTAGGGTGACTCAAAAGCTCATGGCCCAGGTAGTGAAGAGAGGTAAGTACACCAACACCAACCAAAACAACAACAACCCCAACAACCGCACCAACTACCACAATAACCAAAACAACAACGACAACGACGATAACCAACTCAACAACAACAAAAGGAAATGGGAAAACGACCAAGGAGATTATAACAACAACAACCAAAACCGCAACACTAACCATCATCAACAACAAAATAGAAGGCAAGAAGCGGGAATGGTTTATGTCGCTGCACCAACTGGAGGTAGAGGGTATGCTGGAACACACCCATTATGTAATCAATGTAGTTTTCATCACTCGGGTCCTTGCCCTGCCAAGTACCACAAATGCCAAAAACCGGGACATCTAGCAAGGGATTGTAAAGGTAAAGCCATAGTCACGTGCTTCGGATGTGGGGAGCAAGGACACTATAGAAATCAATGTCCTCAAAACCAAGGTCAACCAGTTGAAGATGCTCATGGGAATGCATACATGTTAGGAGGAGGAGAAGCTCGTCATGGTCCCAACAACGCGGAAGACTGAAGAAGTTTGGAAACTAACAGTCGTAATTTTCCTTATGTACTACGTTGTACCAAGTTTATGTCTTTCATCGTATCCGAAACTTTATAACTTAAAGATGTACTACTTTTGCTAAACACTCGTTGTAAAATATTCTCATCTATCGTACTTATTTTCTTTCCGATTTGTTATTACTTACGAGAATTTTACTTCTTTTTACTTTATCGACCATTTTAACGACACAGTTTAAATCCTTGTAAACATGGGGAGTTATAACAACTAAACCGAACGTCACGTCATCGTTCCTTAATTATACATAGCCTAGCTAACTATGTCTAATTCTGGAGGGATCACGTTATGTTGGGAGCAGTTATTTATAAATCTTAGTGCAAGCAAAATCTTCACATATTCCAAAGTCTAAGTGTTACTTATGAGAGATTCATCTGATATTTTCCTTACTATGATGTTTTGTACACTCTCAATCATCGATAGCCGTAACGACACTTCTCCATGTCTTTTCTCCTCGTTATTCATCACAAACTCAAAAATTCGATAGACTAACACGAACTGAATTCAGGGACTGAATTCCTTTTTGGTTGGGCGAATGTGACAACTCGCAATTTCAGGTCATTTCTCGAAACAATTTATGCCTCATTATTTCAACATTTATCGTAAACTTGGTTTACGTGTTCCAAATTCGCGTAACCTTTATGGTTTAGCGGCGAATTCATGATCATAACATCACGAACATTTCATATGGACTAAGATTAGTCTACATTTCATTGACATCATTTGCATCATGATAGTTCATTCATGACATTTCATTTCACATTTAACGCGTAATTTTTATATTAAATAAACGTTATCGCGTGAGTTATTATTTTGAGCATTTAATCCGTTACTTTCAAAAATGATCCCGATGTATTTTTAAACTTACATTTAGTTATATAAACTATATTTTGAGTTTACCTAGTGTTTTAAATTTATTTGGTACAAAAATCGTTAAAGTTATATTATTACGACGATTTTCTTAAAAACTACTCGATAATTATTTTATCACTCAAATTTCACAAGGAATGTATTTTTACAATTTTTATTATCTCATTACATTCTATTTTGATCTATTAAAAATTTACTTGTATCAAAAATTATCATTTACTTTACAAGTTGCATTTAACTACATTTTA